>JAWDEX010000009.1:1995815-2012038 GCA_035221805.1 Trichilia hirta | reverse complement strand
AGGTGAAGCCCAATGCTTCCACCCCATGGATCTCGTTGCTCACTAACACAATCCCAACAAGGAAACAAACTAGAATTCCAGAAGCACTTTTGCTGTAACCCATTCTTTAGTATTATAATCTTTGCTCTTTGATCTCTTAATTATTCTTTAGTAATTTGTTGTTTTGCGTTATTTATTATATACGATGTTGGGTCCTTTTTATACTATGTCCTATCAGATAGGGAAGGTATTTGGGTTGGTTACAAATTTCTAATTTTAGCTGGAAAATGAAAGGCTCAGTTTCAGATTTGATTCTGTGGTCAATTTGAGAATACAATTAGGTGACATCCATTGTTTGTTTAAGAGTAGTGAAAATTTTTGTTAAGATCAAATCGCGGTAAAATAATGGTTGTCAGTCGTCCAGGGACAGGTACAGGGACTGGGAGAAGGCTGATTTACATCGCCTGTTTTTTTTTTTTTTTTTTAATTTTTTTCTTTTCATTTAATATACATGATTAAAAGTTTTGCAAGTCTATAGAAAACTACAACTATAAAAATGGTTATATGTTCATTAGGCTCTATTAACTGGACAAAATAATACCCAAATTAAGATTGTTGTGAATTAAAAGAAATATTTCAGAAAAATATTAAAATAATAGCATGTTTAATGTAAGTTCCAATCCAAGAGCAAAATATATATATATTTTTTTTGGGACAACGAGAAAACTCTTATACTCGATCATCACTGCAGCAGCCGGCCATATACGGCCAGACACTCATTCTTTTAAGATACGTATCCGCAGATCACACAGCACCTGTCCTGAATCAATTAAGATCATGTATAAAGATTACATTGTAGTGGTATTAAATACAGAATAAAACTCTGACTGCACCAAACTCTTACATCAAAATATATTGTAAGAAGTTCGAACTCAAGATCAGCATAAATACTTCTCAAAATGAAACGAATTGAATACACCCATAGAGTGTTAGAATATATATTTTAAGTAGACAAAATTTTCTATTATTAAAATTATGACATACGGTCGAATTGCGTATATTAATTTTTACAGCATTTTAAGACTCAATTGTATAGCAACAAAAAAATATTACTTATGTGAGAGTTAAAAATAAATAATTTGATACAATAAAAAGATAATTTAGTGTTAAAATAATCTATAAATTTAGATTAAGAAAAGGTCTTTTCCGTAAATGAGCCTTAGAATATTAACGTAGTGACTTATCATCACATCTCCCTGTCAACATATAATTAAAGCTATTTTTTAATAAATTATTATAATTACATTATTCCCTGTCAAATCTAGAAAATTTATTTTGTGTAACAACTTCAACAGACAGCTCCGGTATGCCCCTAACAATCAGAACACTGAAAACACGCCAAGCACGGAAGCATTTGTCACATACTATTCAACTGGACGTATCAATTACACTTCTCGTCTTCTAAAATGGCTTGCAAAACAACTCCTCTAATGTCCAAGGCTTTGTTTGGAATTGAAACACCAAGAACACACTTTTCGCTTCCATTTAAGCCAGTACTTCAATACCAACGAAGCTTCAGTGATCCAGGAAAATAATCTATAAAAGTCAACATTGACAATATGGAACAAAGCCTCATTAGATAGTTGGCAGAGTTTTATAAAAACATATAGTCAGCTATTACTCTTACCATATCTATAAGCCGTCTCAAAATGAAAGGGGAGAGATGAAATTAACAAATAGGAATTAGGAATCAATCTCAAACAACCACCAAAGTTATCTTATTCTTCACTTAAAAGATATAAGCAAGCAAATCAAGTGTCACGGACAACAGGATTCCAGGACAGCCAAGATCTGGGCCCGTGACACAAGGCCCTACTCAATTAATTGACGTCGACATACTCAATTCTTAAGAAACTGGGTTTTCAAAAGAGAGAGAGGAGTTTTGATGCGCAGGGTTTAAGGTCCAATAAAGGTAGCTTGGTAATATCGAATTGACTCGGTCAAGGATCACGGGTTTGAAGGACCGTAGGAGCTGCTTCGCTCTGCTTTCTTAAGCAATTAAAACTATAATTATTTCGTAAATATATTATGAGGAAAGGTTGTTGCAAAAGGATGTTCAAACATAACAGTTGCAACCCAATGGGTCAAATTTTCGGGACCGAGCCCACGTCTGGGTTCCGAAGCCTTTGCGAAAAGCCGGCCCCTAAAAACGAATGGGTTCAGAATATAGCTAACAGTTGGTCTATTTGATATATGGAAGAATTAGCATACATATTAATTTTATAATTTATTAAAAATATTTTATATTTAAAAATTCTTTTTTGTAGTCAATAGCTAATAACCTTGTTTTATAATAATTATGAATAAATGTTATATTGAAAAATGACAAAGGTTGGATCCGCTAGATACATGTTGCATGAATTTTCTTTTATCGCGTGATGTTTTCATATGTGCATAGTTTAATTGTATGTATGTGTACTTAAGATGTGCTTAACCCAGTAATGCGCATACAAATAATGAAAATATAAATTTATAGGTGTTTATATCCAAGTATTACATCGTATTATATCCAAGTATTATTATGTAGGACGTGTAACAAATTTCAAAAAGGGTTTGGGACGACTCTGTCGTCATTCAACCAAAAAAATGAGCGCACCAACTTCCGCATGCTGCGCACCATGGCATAACCAATCGACTTCCCATCACGAAAGTGTCCAGATGCAACAAAATTCAATCAATTTTCGACTACCGATCACCAAAATACGTCAATAAAAGAAAAACAATATAAAAATCAAAATTTCGGATTTGTTATTACAATTAAAATTTTATAAAAACTTATTATAATTATTGAGATGTATAACAGGATGAAATGATATTTTTTCTAACATATTTCAGATTCTGTTAAAATTCAAAGAGGAAATGTCACAAGTTAAAATTATAAAAAAAAATATTTATCACAATTTTAATTGCATCATTATTTGTTATAAGCTGAAACTATAAATATATTTGTCATTTTTCCTTAATTTGAAATGGGTCTTAGATATCAAAATATATGAATATAGATGGAGAGAATGTGCATTAATAAATCAATCCATCATAATTTTTAAGTGATCCCCGGAGAGAGATGGATGAATTGATATATGGAAGTATTCTTATTTACTAGGAACCATCCATACAAAATGTGTAGAATCCATCAATAATTTCAAGTTAATTTGACATGATTATCCCCAAATGGTAATGGCAGGCTAGTGGCTGGGTCCCTTGTAATTGATGATCAGAAGATGGCTGTACAATCCTAATATAGGCCCTGGAAGCATTTGATAATTCCTCCCTCTTCCTTAAATAACTTGGTCCCACTCTCTGTATGGTTTCACGTGTCCTGCCATTACCATTGCCGTTAACTACACCATCATCAGCATCCGCTACTGCATAGGATTCGAAGGACACATGAATTACATACCCAAAAATATTTTTAAAAAACATTTTCTTTGTTTTACAACTATCATATATCGTTTTCCGGGAAAAATAGCACATTCTATTTCCCACTCTCAGTTTTCGCAAGTGAGAATCAGGCTCCAATTATATATCCTGAAAGTCATGTAACTTTGATTCAACACTGAAATAGAGAGTTCACGATACATAGTCATTTACGATAAGACAAAGTTCTTGATAAATGAAGAGATAGAAGTTAGAGAGAAAGAGAGACGGAATGTACAGTGATTTTGAACTGAAGGAAAACATTTGAGAGAGGGTAAGTGAGAAAGAAACATGTATCAAGAAAATCACAGAGAAAAAAATTGAACACTTAAAACACAAAACAATATGTTTGGTGGACTACCAGACCAGTTGCACCAGTTCATAGCTGCTTCATCAAGAACTTCAATACCTCTTCCTCTTTCTTTCTCTTCTTCTTCTTCTTCTTCTTCTTCCTCTCTTCATCATCATGTTTCATCAACAAATACCAATATTTTCCCCAGTTTTGATCCTTTCAATACTTCTTCACATCAACAAGCTTCATTACAATTGCAGCCACATCACTTCTTGCACTCATTGCAGCAGTCAGCTGCAGCACAGAAAAAAGAAGTGAAAGAAGAGAATATTAATAGCAGCCGCCGCTTGGTGGGTATCAATAATCTGGAGACTGAAAGAGAGAGATCGATAGCAGAACCAGATGATACAGCCTGGTCTAATGATGAACTGCTTGCAATGTTGAGGACCAGATCTAGCTTGGAGAACTGGTTCCCAGAACTTACTTGGGAACATGTATCAAGGTACAAACAAATATACTCATGATACGCATGTAATTCAGTTTCGATATCCTTTCTCTCTTGTTTCTGGTCGCAAAACTATCAGGTGAATTTAGGGTTAATGGTGAATTAATAATATTTATATATGCATGGGTTTAAATATTACAGTGACTCTTCAAATCATGAAATTCTGTGACTTGAATTGAGGTGGGGGGTTTAACTAAGTAACTTTTTTTCAATAATTGGGATCTTCAATAAAGATTTTGAACAGTAGAGAGAGAGGCTTTGTGTAATTACAGAAATCCATCCTCTATATTATTTTTAAATTAAAAACAAGTAAAATGGAGAGAATAAATGCTGACATACATAATTATGGTTCTGGTCTTAGTTTTACATATGCATTTATGGGCGTACGCAGGAAGCTTGAAGAGCTTGGGTACAAAAGAAGTGCTCAAAAGTGCAAGGAAAAATTTGAAGAGAGCAGAAGCTTCAACAACATTAATTACAACCAGAACAATAGGACATTTTTTAGCGAATTTGGTGATGATGAAGACGACGAAGAACGGTTGTATCAAGGACAAAACGCGCAGAAAGTTTATGAAGAAAACAAAAGGATGGAACAACGTCCAAGAGAAGACGAAGAACAAGACAAGATGCCAGAACAGAATTTGGAAGGAGGCTCAAGAGATCATCCAACGGTGGGAAATAAAACATCTAATCATCATCCTCAGGATAAAGAGAAAATATTGGTGGATAAATCATCAAAAGGGAAGAAGAGGAAAAGAGAGAAGATCTTTGAGATGTTTAAGTGTTTTTGTGAAGATATTGTGAAAAAAATGATAGCTCAACAAGAAGAGATGCATGGTGAACTTCTCGAGGATATGTTGAAGAGAGATGAAGAGAAGGCTGCCAGAGAAGAAGCCTGGAAGAAGCAAGAAATGGATAGGATTAACAAGGAGCTTGAGATTAGGGCTCATGAACTAGCAATTGCAGCTGACAGACAAGCAACAATAATCAAGTTCTTAACAAAATTCACATCATCATCATCAAATGCTATCGAAAATCAGCCCCTTCGAGGAAGAAGTGAAGAATGTTCTGGTAAGCATAAGGTTTTGAGCTGTTCGAATCCTCCAACTTCATCTTCCTTGATTCTTTCTCAAAACCCTAATCCTACTTCTCATCAAGCTAATCAGCCAAACAATGAAGGACCATTGCCAATGTCACATTCTTTTCAAATCCAAAACAATCCCCTCATCTACACTTCATTGTCTGAAAACCGATCATGGCAAAACCCTCGTTCAATTCTTGCTCCAAAAATACCCATTTCATCAGCAATAGCCCAAGCACCCGAAAACCCTAATTCTCCTAATACCCAAAACAAGCAATTAGCACCCATTTCATCTCCCATAAAAAATTCCTCTCAAAAGTTCACATCCAATAATAAAGAAGACATTGGAAAAAGATGGCCAAGAGATGAAGTTTTGGCACTGATAAACTTAAGGAGCAATCTCTACAACAATGGCGAAGACAAGGAAGGAGCAAGAAGAACTCCTCCATGGGAGAGAATCTCACAAGGGATGTTGGAATTGGGTTATAAGAGAAGTGCAAAGAGATGCAAAGAGAAATGGGAGAACATAAACAAGTACTTCAGAAAAACCAAGGATACAAACAAGAAGAGGTCACTGGATTCTAGAACATGCCCTTATTTTCATCATTTAAGCACTTTGTACAATCAAGGAACACTCGTCACACCTCCGGACGGGAACGAAAACTGCCTTGCCTTGCCTGCAAACCATCCGAATCTATCTCAAAACCATCGCGGTACTTCTCAAGGTGGTAACTCTATTACAGATTCAACGATGCATGTTGTTCATCAAGCCGAGAAAAATTTGGTTCAGCACCTACCAGCAGCTTTCGAATTTGAATTCTAATTTTGAAAATTATTTTTTTTGTGAGTGCGTTTGCTACATCATCGTCGTATCATCATCATAATAATAATACCGATAGTACCATTTCACTAAATTAACATAGTTGGAGTACTTGTTATTGGGAAATTTGTTTTTATTTTTTTAAATATAATTTTTACGTATATAAATGTAGCTTGGAATATATGTATATATTGTTTGAACTTGTATTGAAGTGAGCACCGACAGTATGATAAAAATGAGAATGGAATATATTTTTGAGGTTAGATTTTATTATTTGCTTCGATTTCAGAATTGATATATTTGTGTTTGAAATTTTCTATTTCAATAGAAGCTGTGTTTTTCTACTTGGAAGAAAAGACAGTCTTTAGAGAAACACAATATTTCTCTGATTCTTACCAAATAAAATAAAACAGTATGGAGCGAAAGAGTTTGGAATCTTTTTTGAACAAGGAATTGAAATAAGGGTTTGGCAAGGAGAAAAAACAAAATCATTTTGGGAAATGAGAATCAAACAACATAATTGGAAAATAGGGATATTTTAAAAAACTCCCCTGAAGTTTGTAAAAACTATAAATGGAGAGAAAATTTATAAAATTCGCATAAACTTCTCCTATTATAGTAGATAATTGACCAACTTTATATATTAAAATATCTAAAATTATTTTTAATTTTTTATTTATATTGTTATTATTTTATTTGTAAGCTAATAGTTCTAGCTAGTAAATTATTTTAATAAAAATAAAAGATATTATAATATCTAAAAGAATCTTTTTTTATTAATATTATTTACTTATTAGAATTATTAACTAATAATAATACAAATTAAAATAAATTAATAATGTATTAAAAAAATTTTGAAAAGTTAATTTATTTCATATATTAAATAAAAGTCATTGTTCTCATTGTCTCTAAAATAACCAAAATTTTAATTTTTTTGGGGGTCTTTGTTGATTATTAGAATTATCTATTTCAAAGAAAATAATAGAATAATTCAATTTTTATTTTCAGAAGTTGCTCTTATTTAATATAAAAATAAAAATAAAAATATTTTTTTAAAATGCTCTTAATATATTTATAATTTTTTTGTTTGTATTATTATTATTCTCTTTGTGAGCTAATAATTTTAATAAATAAATTATTTTAATACAAAAAGATAAAATAAGATTATTTTAAAGAGTACAATACATTTTTTATTAAAATAATTTATTAGTTAAAATTATTAACTCACAAAAAAATAATTATAATATAAATAAAATTAAATTAATAGATAACTTATTTTAATTATTTTAATATATTTGATTGGGTAACAAACAATCAAATGAATAAAAATAATGTAGTAAAAGAAGTTTGTGTAAATTTCAATAAATTTTTTTACCTACGATTTTCACAAATCTCAAAAGAGATTTATGAAAATATCCCTGAAAAAAATATTATTCTCACTTTTTTAAATATTAGATAATATATAAGTTAAATACATCTGGAAAAAATAAAAAGTCAAAAATAAAGGAGTATTTAGTTATGATCCATGAAAAAATATATATATAAAAATATAAGAGTGCAAATAGTAGAACTTTATAGAAACAAGAATATCCATTTCCATACAATGTAAATTGTCCAACCGAGCTTTTGTTTTCTATTCCAGAATACATTGACAACACAGAGTGTATTTGTATGTATCTGTTTCGAATATCGGGACCCACCCACATGACTGATATAAGTCAGAGTCTGATATCAAAACTGGGCCGTTCCTTTGTCTTTTTATAACAGATCCAGCATCCTTAGTGGGCCCTTTTCTTTCCTTTTTTTTTTTATTTTTACGATTTTTTATCCTCTGTAAGAATTACAGATATTCGTTGATTTACCACCAACCAGCTATCAACGTCTGTCGACGACTGATCTTATCGTAAGTAAACAGGCAGCATAGTGTTGGGTTGGTGCACGTGCCTCGCATGTGCGGTCCCAGCTTCATCAGAAGGCTCAGAGTAACCTTAGCGTTTTTTTTTTTTTAACTTCCATTATGAAAAGTCGACATGATGAACTCAATTACTCCGTCGTTTGACTTACTTTGACTTGTGTGTTCTTATAGGAAAAAAAAATAAATAAATTAACATCGGTGTAATTACAATAATGTCCCATTTACAAATATTAAAAGAGTAATAAGTTGATTTTAACAAAGAAGCTCCATGTTGTATGGTTAATTATGATGTTGTGTACGTTATAATTATTAAATTTTTAATTATATCTTAAAATGTTATCATATTTTAGTTTTAAAAGTAATTTTAAAAATAACTCAAATTAAAAATTTTATAAATTGTATTCTCTATTGTAATTGTCCCATCTTCAAGTGAAAATGGATTAATTAACAAAATCTTAAAATAAAGTCCCACAAAAGTCAAAGATTGGTGGGGTACTATTATGCAAATGGACGGGGTGCATTTATCATAGTCCATAAAAGACAAAATGAATATTTAGGTTGAAGTTGGATCGGATCATCTAAGCCCAAATGGCAAAAAATAAAACCTTCTGAATACCCAAAACAAAGTAGAAATGGCTTGCCACCCCACTTTACATAACCATAATTTTATTTTATGCATCAATTCAATTCAAGTGGAATTTGTCATCAAATTCCTCCCAAAATCTAATCCCATCTTAACCGAAACAAAAGAAATTTCATACTTCATTTCCACATTATTAAATCTTAACATTTGATTATTTGAGGGTCTCTTTTGTACTTATTTATAAATTCATTTTAGGCATTGTTGAGTGCCACTCCTTTTTTCTTTCTCTATTTCAATCTCATACTACGTGAGAAATAAATAAATTATCCCTTTTACTTTTGTTTAAATTATATGTGTGCTCATGCTTTGACTTGAGCATGGAAAAATGTTGCCAACTCCATGCTTGAGTTAACACATTACGCATCTAATGATATTGAAACTTATCAATTGTTTTAATATTTTATCATCTTTTCAAAAGGGTAGCAACTACCAAACTACTTAAGAGGTCAACAAATTTATACAATTAAAAGACTTCTAGAAAGAATCATTACCAATATCAAACTTTTTATGCTCCACTTCATACAAAAAGATTTTTATAATATTTTTTTTCACCCGTTTCTATGTATTGCTTCATTCATTTTGCTTTAAAGAAGCAAAATAATGTCAATCTCCAAAAGTTGTTGAGATACAAAGCTATTGATTGAGTATGCTCATATAATTCAATGAACAAATAAATACATTAATGTGAGTTTGTTCATTACACTTCACGGGTGATACATCTCTTTTTGTGGTAGTTCTACTTATTAATCTTTTTGTGAATCTTTTGTATTATTAATCTTTTTGTGAATCTTTTGTATGAAGGATGCTGTGACCCAAAAGTAATAGCTTCAAAAAAAGGAACCATCGACTCTTTAAAGATAAAGTTTATCCTTCTCACAAATCATGCACTCACTTGTATTTAAAAGTGACAATTTAAATAAATGTGTCATATTTATATTATATCAATAAATTTATAATATTTTTATATTGATCTAAATTTAGTTCACATATTAATCGCATCAAAAATTCTCAATTTAAAAATGATTCATTTATTAATTATATCATCATTTATTAAATAAGTAATACAAAATAATATAATTGAGTCATTAACTCAATTCAATATATTTAATTAATTAATATAGGATTTAATACATTTAACTAATTATTCATTTAAATATAAATTAAATATAAATAAATAAATAAATAAAATTATTATACTAAATAATTATTTATTTCATTAATTGTATTTTAATTGTATAATTATGTCTTAAATGTATAAACGAATTTGATAAGGTAAATATGAATTTGATATGATTATTAATCGGGTGACAAAAATACAACTCTATTATTATTCGTATCAAAAATTTTAAATTTAAATTTATTTAATCATATCAAATTTATATTAAATAATTATATTGTGACATAAATTAACATTTTACTTATATTCTACACACTTTAATTCCATTCATTCTTATTTTAAAATTAACCTAAAAATTTCTTAATTAGACAATTCTCTTACTCATAAATTGTATAAGTAAAATAATTTAATTGATAATGTTTTAAATTTATAATTTGTCTTGTATTTACTATTTATTATAAATTTAATTTGCTATATGATACAACATTTTATGTTACCTAAACTTGTTATTTTAAGCGCTATAACCTAGAAACTCCCTCGCCTTAACCCTATCAACTTTATTCCATTTACATTAATTATGATTTCTTCTAATCCTTTGATATGACACGTTGGAATTTATGGTATCTTGCATGCGCCAAATAATTAAATGAATGCTTTTTTCACCTACATTCCTAGATAAAACAAGACTTTCTCTCAACTACCTCACATCTTGCAATACATCTTGCTATAAAGTAGGTGTTGTGATATCAATTACCCAAAAAAGGCACTAATCATAGTCATGATCCACGATAAAATATATATATATATATATTGACAATAATACCTTATTTTTCAATTTTATGTAAATTTTTAGTTTTAACCCATCTGTGGTTAAATTAAATTTTTATTGTTTGTTTGTGGAATTTATTTTGTATTTTTGTTCTTAGAACTTATCGAACGTGTCAGAATTCTCCATCCATTTTGTATTGTATTGTGGTGGGTGGGTGGCCGCTAAAAGCAGGGGACTCATTTGTTGCTTTTGGAAGCAAATTAATATCCATTTGGAATCTTTATCATACACAAAACTTCTCATATTTTAGCCTCATTTTTAGTTGGTTTTCTAATTTATTTTTCAAGTATTTTTAACCAGAAAATGTTTTCATATATTTTAAACACACTATTTTTTGGTCTATTTTATAATATTTAACTGAATTACATTTTATTTTATAAAACAACAAACCACATTAATGTTAGATTTTTCATGAGAATCGGCGTTAACGTGTGAAATAAAATTATCAAAAAAAAATTATAGATCTTTCGCACGATTGGGGGACAACCCACTTGCCAACCGGACCTTCTATCCTGGGACCCACATCATTTCGCAATACGACACACTGTGTCAACGAAACGCACGAGACCCCAAAGCTCGTAATTCTGCCATCGAACGAAGGGCGTTTCCGTCGTTGGATCATAACAAAATGCGCCGGATGACAAGCCTCGTGATTGGGGAAGGGAGAAATCCATTATGTAGATCGAGAGGAAATAGATGTGGGAACCACTGCTGTTTCTTTTGGTCGGTCCTCTTCCGTTCACGACGGGATTACATATCTATCAAAATAAAAAAAAATCAAAAATAAATAAATAAAAAGGAAAAATATAAAAAATGAATGATAATGAAAAAAAACGCCCCCAAAAGCTGACAAATTTACTGATAAAAGACCACTTGACCTTCTTACTTTCAATTTTTGCTCTGTTATGTTAATGCCAGTTAAACAGTCTTTGCTCGGATCTCTCCTTTTGACGACACTTGTTTCAGAGATTTTTTGCGGTGAGTAACATTTTATCCCTGAAATTTTATAGTTTTACAAATAAAAATATCATCTGTTTACTTGTATCAAATGGATCTTTGATTCTTATTTAACTGACTTAACTATCGCTCGCTGTAAAGTTAAAAGTTTAATACTAAAAGGGTAATTTGATAATTTCATGAGAAATTGAGGGCTTACATGACATGAAAAAGTTAGGGACTGGGTTGTTATTACATATTATTATAAGTCAAAATGAAGGAAATGCAAAAATCTTACAGTTCTACAGTTCTTATTTTGACCTGTATCTTCTCCCCTATAATTTTTTTTTTTTTTAAGTGATTGTCATCTAATCAAGAGCTAGAATTGAAAGAAAATAAAAAATGTTTTTTTCCCTACCATAAAATAATAAGATTATAACAATTTAGTCCTCAAATTTTAACATAGCAGTAACACACTGAAAGTTATTTGAACAAATTACGTTCTTTACTTCAGTTATTTTATAGCTATAAATTTTACATAAATCCATACATAACTAAATTCTTGTAATATTATTATTTCACATAAATTTAAGAATCGAATTTTAGTTATAACAAATAAAAATATAGCATATAATAATTAGACATTTTTTTTTTGAACAGCATATAATCGTACACAAATAAAGGTCCCATATTCATGAGCATGACATGACATTAAGAAATAACTGAACATTAGTATATTATTATTTCTCTCCCACATGACTTGTAACTTTATCTTAAAAAACAAAGCATTTAAATCTCACCCTAGCCTTTAGGTCTGGAGTGGCATATCTTTAAAACAAAACGCAAGCAGCTCCACCTCCCATCCGTAAACAAATAAAGAAATGTATAACAACATTCCGGTCCATTACTTGTTATATTTTTCAAATAAGGACATAAAGTATTCATCTAAATTAATTAGATCTATAATATCTAATATATATTTAAATAAATAAATCATATCATTGAATTTTGATTATTTTATTAATATTATAAAAAAATTATTTATTATAAGCATAAATCTTTAAAAATTATGAATCTAAATTTTCGGTGGCCGAGCTTGCGAGAGCAGTTAATTGTTTTATTGTAATACGAATAAAATGGTTATTATTTTTTTTTATGAAAGTCAGGGTCATTACTCCTTTGCTATAAAAGAATAATATAAATCTTCATTTGATAAATTATAGAATTTAAGGACTCAAATGTTATTTAGTCCAATAAATTACTTCCTTTGACTGAAGAGACTGGAACTGACTGTGACTGTATACAGTAATTCTTTTTAAGCATTTGTTTTTCACAAAATCACAGTAATGCTTTTTCTCTCTCCTCTTATAAATTTGTGGTCCAATCTCTCTCTAAATTTGTCATTTTCTCACTCTAAATGCTAAAAAAAGGAGAAAAAAAAAATTTACACACAGACCTCAATGGAAGAACAACTGCTGCTGCAGTGGCAAAGCAGCTTCTTCCTTCTTCCTCCTCAACTGTCTCAGTTTCAACTTAAACGGTGCGTCTTTTCTTAGTTTCTAACAAAATACCGAACACGAAGCTCACATTCTTCTCTTCTGGACGGGATCTCTTTGGATCAAAACTATCTTTCTCTTTCAGGTACAATAATTTCTTCTCTCTCTTCTCTGCTTCTATCTTTACGAAAATTGCAAGCTTTGAGTTTTAGCCTTATTTTCTTAAACTGTTTGAACCTACATTTGTTTTTATTTTTTCAATCTGGTTTAGTTCCAAGATTCAGTATACGTGATTATATTGTTCATGATTTTAACTTCATAATGTGATAGTTATTTTGCTTTTAATATGATTTTTTTTTTTCCATTTTTATGGTGTGTTTGCTATAAATTTAGGATTTTTTGAGCACAAATTTGTGGCCTGAGCTGAACTGAAGCTGCTTTTTCACTTAGATATTTTGATTTTCTCTTCTCTCTCTTTGTTAGTGTTTGCATTTCCTATTTTTCTGCTTTTTGTGATTTGGCTTAAACAAAAGCTTTCAATTAAATGAGCTTAATGCAACTAGGTGCCTTGGTTGATTAGATGAACTAAAAGTAATTAAAAAAATTATTTTTCTACCGAAATTAAGTCAATAATTAGTGATTAGTTTATGCATAGTTTTTGTCAATCGTGCAATGTGGTATAACAGGGAATATATTTCTCCTTAATTGCGAGAATTTTTTTCCCAATAGGAAAATGTTATTTCAATTTTCTTGGCTTTTAAGTTTGTTTTTCATTTTTATATTTTCAATCTTTGAACAATTATTTCTTCACGTTACCTTTTTTTTGTTTCTCAAGAAGATTTGTTTCCTCATAAGGATACGCATTTCTTGAGTAACTTGACAGATAGTGTACCTTGTTCTTCCTTTGTTGTTACATTCTCGAAATTTTCGTTTATTCTGCATTTCTGCTGAACATTTTGGGTATCTCCTGAATTCTGTGATTTCTCATGGCATTGAAACTTTCTTGCTTACGTGCAGCAAAGGTTTTGAAACGGACCTCTTGCATGGAGCAGTACGAAATACTAGAGCAAATTGGGAAGGGAGCTTTCGGTTCAGCTCTTCTTGTGAGGCATAAACATGAAAAGAAGAAGTGAGAATGAAACCTACCCTGTTTGGTTTCTTCTTGTTTTTTCACCAAACTAAATTTTTCTGTTGAGAAAAAAAAAATAATGGAATATTGTGATTCTTGTTTTTCTGATGGATATTCTGCTTCCTTGGTATGTTAAGGTATGTGCTGAAAAAAATTCGTCTTGCCCGTCAGACGGATAGGTCACGAAGATCTGCGCATCAGGAGGTTGGTATTCCATCTTATAATAGGTTTCAATCAACTTTTGATATCTCATGTTGAACATTTTCTCTCTTCCTTTTCGTTCATATTTTTATCCATTATTATTCTGCTATTTTTTTGCTGTGTAAATTAAAAAGAAAATAGAGCGTAAATGTGAGCTTTGTAATTTGCCTTTTCGTTTCATTTTTACTTTTACTAAGAAGCAAATAGTTACAAACAGAAAGAATCCAGAAGTCTTTTCCCTTCCAGCGTAGGACAAGTTGTGGCTATGGAATGAACAGAAATTGTACTCTATTAAAGTTATTGCATTTTCAGTTGATTGTGCTACAGCTTACATCTTTGATTGAACACGTTTTGAATCATCAAAGTGACTCTTTTCCTACTGCATGTAGATGGAGCTCATTTCTAAAATAAGAAATCCCTTTATTGTGGAGTACAAAGATTCTTGGGTAGAAAAGGTATGTTATGCCTATATTCTTGTGTATTTTGATATTCTAATCTGTATTCCTATCAATATGTTCTCCGTGTTTTAATCCATCAGTTCAGTACTTTACTGAATTTAAAAACTCAAAACAATATGAGTTTAACCTAGCTTATAATCTTCTTTACTTTCCGGGGGATTGATCCACCTTCGTTCAAACCTATTGCTCAGAGAAGCATTCTTCAAAATTTGTCAAACCTAAAACCCAAACTAGTCCTTCAAAATTTGTTAAACCAAAATCCTAAAAATGTTCTAGACTAAAAGCCCTTGCTGCAGCTATGATGGGCATTTCAAGCTATCGATGGACACATTTTGATTTCACAGAGCTTTGTACCATTCTACTGTAGTTTTTCATGGGTTATCTCACAGTATTTATCCAAAAGTTCACATTTTGTTTTCTTTTCTAACTTTTTCTGTTTCGTGGGTAATATGGATCCTGACTAATTGTCTATGGCCTAACATTTGTAGCTGTTTATGTTTTTGCCCTCAGGGTTGCTATGTGTGCATTATTATAGGATATTGTGAAGGGGGAGATATGTAAGTTTTCCTTCTTGTTGATTTTGAGATTGTGGATTATGGGTTCATCTGCTCTAAATCCAGCCTTGCTATACTTATGTGATGCATTTCATCTGATACAGGGCAGAAGCTATAAAGAAAGCGAATGGCGCACTTTTCCCCGAAGAGGTTTGGTCCTTTCCAAATTTGCTATGTTTTTCTCCTTTTTCTTCTGCTATCTTGTGGCAATAATAAATTTTTTTATTTCCATGTGCGATATTTGCTTTGTGCATTAAACTTCTGCAATTTTGAGAAACATTTGTATCTGATTCTTATATATTGAACTTCCCGCAGAAGCTCTGTAAATGGCTAGTTCAGCTTCTGATGGCACTTGATTACTTGCATGCAAATCATATTCTTCATCGTGATGTCAAGGTTAGTGGAATGTTAAGAGAATCTGCACTATCAGCCCAGTATCTCCGAATTTTCTTCATACTGATAGTGTTTTTGAATCTTTCAGTGTTCTAATATCTTCTTGACTAAAGATCGAGATATTCGTCTTGGTGAGTGTTTTTTTGTTTCTCATACTTCTCTATAAGGGAATTATAATTTTTCTAAACATGCGATCAAACACTTATGTAGGTGATTTTGGACTTGCCAAAATTTTGACTTCGGATGATCTTGCTTCCTCTGTAAGTGAAATGAGTTGGATTAATGTTTATAATTTTGAGATTCTGCTTCCATTTGTTCAGCTTCATTAGTGAGGGCTACTGTATTGCAATTCAGGTTGTGGGAACTCCCAGCTATATGTGTCCTGAGCTTCTTGCTGA
>JAWDEX010000009.1:1972570-1985202 GCA_035221805.1 Trichilia hirta | reverse complement strand
CTGTTACACAGGATGCTGTATATATGAAATGACTTCACTTAAGCCTGCATTTAAGGCATTTGTAAGTTTTTGGACCCTGTCTATTGCATTGTAAACATTTAGAGCTTGTTAAATTACCTTTTCCATGCGCGTTTGCAGTTGCGATCTTGACTGAAGATATGGTTGTTGTGTATGTGTATGTGATCTGTTACAAAACCTGATCCTTTTAACTAATATTCTGTGAGCATATATGCTTAACAGGAGATAAGGGGATTTCTTTCCTGCATTTGCTGTAATTTTCTTATGAATTTCTCATTTTTGTACTAATTATTTCCTGTCTTCATTAGGATATGCAAGCACTGATCAACAAAATAAATAAATCAATAGTTGCTCCACTTCCAACAAAATACTCCAGCGCCTTGTAAGTCCTTCTATTATAACTCTTATTTTCTGGCTGCAAATGAACTCTTGTTAAATAAAATGCTGACTAATGATGCTTGTTTAAAACAAATCATTAAGCAAATTAATTCCATTGACTATTCGAGATTAACAGTAGATATCAATATAAGTTTAGGATTAGTGGAAGGTCCTAATAATTTTAGTAGTTAGTGAGATTTTGAGCAAACACTATATTTTCTTTTAAATATATCTTTGATATGCAGTGAATGTTGGTCTAATCATATTGTTCAATTTTGTTTTCAGTCGGGGTCTTGTTAAAAGCATGCTGCGGAAAAACCCAGAACTCAGGCCAAGCGTATGTATATTTACGCTTAACTTATAGCTAGATTATATGATAGCATTTGTTCAAGTGGAGCACGATCTGCCAATATCAGGATGAACTCCAACTTTCTTTACATTTACTAATACCTAGTTGTTTCTATGAAGTTTAAAGCTAGGCCAACTATTTATTCCTTTGATCCACATTTTGGTACTATTTATCTACCTTTATAGTGAAATCCCTCTATGCATAATTCTTTTGGTGAAAGAAAAAAGTAGTGGTTAATCATTAAGAGATGTAATGCAATTCTCTCTCTCTCTCTCACGTCAGGTTCTAATATGGCAGGCTGCAGAACTGCTCAGGCATGCACACCTTCAGCCTTATGTTCTGAAGGTTCATCTCAAGATCAATAGCCCTAGACGCAATAGTATATCTGTTCACTGGCCCGAATCCAACTACATAAGGAAAACGAGATTTTCAGTGCCAGATTGTGTTTCCTCGTATAGGAAGCGACATTCTTTCAGCAATGACAGGAACTTAAATCCAAGTATATCTGGAGCTGAACAAGATTCTGTGTGTTCTACTAAAGGAATAAATGATATCCCATCTTATTTGAATAGAAGGTCATCAGCTTTATCTGTCGAAAGCAGCCATGAAGGGACTGTCATCTGTAAGCCAATTGCTTCAAAAATTCCAAAAGCTGCCAAGACTCCAAAACCTACATCAGCAAAAACTTCTGCTTGTAAGAGACAATCAGATCCCGTCAAACAACATGAATCTGTAAGATCTTATACTCCCTCTTTCTCCCTTGCACAAACACTCGTATTCATGCAGTCACAGATCCTTCGTAGTTCCAATTGTTCTTTTTGCTTGTTTTATAAGTTGAGATCTTAAATATCATTTTCTTAACTTTTGCAGCATCCTGTTTTATGCACTCCTACAAAAAAATCTATTCCTATAAGTCGTAGAGTGTCTTTGCCCACTAGGCCTGCAATTCAAGAATCACCTTACAGACCTAATACTGGTATGCTTCACCGTGTAAATTCACCAGATGTTTCTGTTAATGAGCCTCGAATTGATAGGATAGCTGAATTCCCATTAGCCTCGTATGAGGACCACTTCTTTCCCATCCGTAGAACTTCACCAACCTCTGCCCAAGGCTCCTCCAGCTCACCATACGGTGACCGTTCGATCACAAAAGATAAATGTACTATTCAGACATGTGATAAAACCTCTGCAAATCCCAACTTCACTGAAGCATTGCAGGGTATTCAGCACCGCATGTTTCAGGTGAATGAAGAAGATGGAAGCAACTCGTCTGATCAAAATGCAACAGCAGGTGCATCCAGCCGAACCTCATCTGACACTCGCCGGCGTAGATTCGACCCCTCGTCATACCAGCAACGTGCCGAAGCTCTGGAAGGTTTACTTGAATTCAGTGCAAGATTGCTTCAACAGGAAAGATATGACGAGCTGGGGGTGCTACTAAAGCCATTTGGACCTGGGAAAGTTTCGCCTAGGGAAACTGCTATCTGGTTGACTAAGAGCTTCAAGGAAAATACTGTCAAGCAAGAAGATTAACACCATAGAACTACCATCACATATGTACCATATTTGCAGCTTTAACAATCTTAGAGCTGAGTATCCTTTTCTTTTCTGCTAATGATCGAGACGCTAGGCACTTGCGCAAACACAAATTTGTAGGATGTAGTGGATTTTCGCGCGCGCCCACCCCCAACCCCCCAAATTCCCCCACCCTCCGGTAACCTGGATAATGTTGTATGATAGGTCATGGATACAAATTCTTAGCTTTTCAAAATGAGGAGGGTTATATAAGAAATTAAGGACCGTATTTGTATCTTGACAGACGTTTTTTACAGAAACTGTGACTTACAGCACGTATTATAATCTTATGTCTTTTATGACCTTTTCATCCTCTGAATTTCCAGACCTGATGTCCTTTCCTTAGCCTATGCTCAATCAAACTCGATGGTAGGACTGCAATTTTTGTATCATCATCTGCTCCTGGTATATGATATTTTTGAATTTTGATGTTGTAATTTTAATTAATTTTGAAAGTTTAGGAGTTAGCGTGTTTGGTAGTGTTTGTTATTTATCGTTTTAATATTATTTGATATTTACTATTTTCATCTTCAGTGGTGGGAAATTAAGAGTTGCATCACTTCAATGCCAAATATATCTTCCATTTGTTAGCCCTAGGATAGTAAATTGAACCATTTAATTAATTCATTCTTAAAAAAATTGCAAGTGCTTGTATAGATCAGAAAAAAAAATTTATTATTCTCTGAATAAAAAAGGAAGTAATTGAGCAGTTGAGAAAGTTTCAACAAGGTCTATCAAAATACCGTGAAAACTCTTCCTAAATTGGCAAATGGCTTAATTGGAAAAGGTTACGCAGGCCATAGCCAATAAATAAAATACAACTATTTACACAAAACTACAATCCACTGGACGGAAAAGTCAAAAACTAGAGAGATTAAAAAAATAAAAAACGTGCATCCATGAGTCCACGTGATCAAGTTATAATATGTATATGAAAAGTAGTCATAACTCCCATGCAGTAATTATCCAACAGCTACACAGAGAGCTTTCAAACTCTTTGAGTGAGGGAAGACAGCTAGTAATGGGAAAGGCAAGCAAATGGATGAGAAATTTTTTGTTGGGAAGAAAAGAGGAGAAAGAAAAGAAAAAAGATGTTGAAGAAAATGAGAAATTCGCAAGTGGGATTCTTCCAGCAAAACCAACTGTCAAGAGGAGATGGAGCTTTGGAAGATCATCAAGCAAAGAGAAAGGCCATAGAAACTCCAAATCTCTTGATTCGATCAACACAAACTTAGTTAAAAAACTTACAACAGAGAGCTTGGAGAATCAGCAGAAAAATGTCAACAATTTGGCTGATTTGGTTGTAGCAACCTCTGCACCTGTTCAACTGGAATCTTTTCTGGCATCAAAACGTGTAAGATATGGAAGAAACAGAGCTGTTGCAGATACAGCTGCCACCAAAATTCAGGCTGCCTTTCGGTCTTATCTGGTATTTCTTTTGAACTTGGTGGAAAAATTGATATTTGCTCTGTAAATAGTAATTTTAAATTGATTTTGAAGAGTAATAATATTTTAAATCAAATTTAGGGTTTCTAAATTTAAAAACACATCTAGTAACATATTTCCAGAATATTTCTAAAACATTAATATAAAAATGTAAACAATGTATTTCTCTTTAAAATATTTAAATAGGGAAATGCAGTAGACAAAAGGTTTAAAATGCTGAAAACGCCATGCTTGTACTCTCGAACTTTTTCAAGAACGACAACTCAATTATCTCAGAGTCATTTTCACAAAACACCTAACCACAAATGTTTACACCATTTTTGTTGTTAAAATACAAATGAAAAAAAAAAAAAAAATCCCTTTAATAAAACGATAAAAATGGGTTTTCATACAACTGAATTGACTGATACGTTGCTAGGCGAGAAGGGCCCTGTGCGCTTTAAAGGCCCTCGTCAAATTACAAGCTCTTGTAAGGGGTCACCTGGTGAGAAAACAAACCACTGCTATTATTCTGCGTATGCATGCACTCATGTCTATTCAAGTTAGAGCTCGGTTTCAAAGAATTCAGATGGCGGAGGAATCACAATCACAGATCGTTTTTAAAAGCCAGTCATCAAGATACAGAATTAACCCTCTTGAAAATCAATTCAGAATACCACAGACACAGAGAGTACGTTTTTGTATTCCGAAGTTTTCTTCTTTTTTTTTTTTTCTTCCCTTTTAACATAATGTTTATATAATGTGCTCGAAATTCGACCTTTCAAAATATTTCTCAACGTGAAATTTTGTCAGCCGAATCATTTATCTCCCTCATTTGATTTGGTAGGAAGCATTTGATACAAATAACTATGAAACACTTGCAAAGAGCAAATATGATGACTTGAACGTTTCAAAAATTGGGAGAACAGAACATGGGGTCGCCACACGTTTTACAGGAGAGATTTCATTTGCAAAGAGAGAAGAACATCAATTCGAGGAGATCGGTTTCTCCACATCACAGAAGACTCCCCAACGTTTTCATGGAATCACTTACCAGCGGCCTGTCTCTCATGATTTGACATTTCAACGAAATTACATGGCGGATACAGAATCTTCCAAGGCAAAATCCAGGTCACAGAGTGAACCAAGACAACGACCAGAACTGAACTTGAGAACCAGAAGTAAAAGATGGGATTCAAACAATGGATCACAACACTCTTCTCCGAGACTGAAACATGCTGTTCACGATGGATCACAACACTCTTCTCCTCGATTGAAACACACAATACAAGGATTGCTTCCAAACGATGGATCCCGACGTTCTTCTCCATGCTTGAACCACACCATTCATGGAAACCAAGGCCCTTGGTTTATGAAGCTCTATAGATCAAAAAGGTTATTCAACGACAGTGAGTCCGACGCCAACAGTACAAACACCAGTCATTCCAACTATTGCAACTCTGTAATTGCATACGAGGTAAACTATGATGCGTCTTGTCCTCTTTTACTGCTTTTCTCAAATGATCGGTCGTTTGAATTCCTGATGCATTTGTCCTCAGCCTGCTGTGAACCTGTACTAGTTATGCATCAACTTTGGCACTACCCCAAGGATTTTATGAAGGGGGGATGATTTCAAAGGCTGATTCAAAGTTCAGGAATACAATAAGCTGATAGGAGGAGAGTGTTCCTGATTTTTTGATTTACATATCAAGTGCCTCAAAGCAATCCTAAATCACAGAAAAAGGTTATATATGTAGACGTTTTTTGTTGGAATTCAGAACCGTCGAAAACATACTGGAGTTGATGAATTGAAAATGAAGGGGAAAAGAAAAATAGAAAAGGATATATTTTTCTCGAGAAAGTAAACAATTGAGGGATTTTTCATACTCTGGAATCACAAATGAATGGATGCGTACTATTTTTCTAAGCAGTATATAAATGAAGCATGCATGTATGCATAGGTAAGTCAATTGAACTCATCTCATTTCAAGTCTTTGAGAGTTTGGGCAATAGGGAAATGATGTGAACCGGTCATTTGCCTAGAGAAAATATGGAGATGGATTCCAGCATATTTGTTAAAGGAGATTGACTAATAACAACTTCCAAACACTTAATTCAGCCCTATTAAACCTCAGCAGAATGTATTGTATGCAAAAAGAACAATAATAACAATTCATAATCCTTCAATAATTTGAAATATGTCTCGCCACTGGGGTACAAATTCAAAATTGTACAACAGATGAAAAAATCTTTTTTTCGTCTTCCCTTTTATGAGCCATTGTTCAAAACGCCATTACTATTACTGGGTGATTCCATGTATCTCTACACCATCGAAAAGAAATAAATTTACCAGCATGTTTACAAAATTAATCAACTTGAGAACATGCATTGCAACAAAATGTTTCCAACAAGTAAACTTTGCCAATAGCATATACATGGCTTTGGCAGCTTAGTGGATGTAAAACCAACGCATATACGACTTTCCAGATAAAAATACAGAGCCTTTCCAAGATACTAGAGATGATATGCTTACTAGTTCAAAGTTTTGTGGAATGCAACCTGCGAAGACAGCAAACTGAAAGTTAGGCTTCACAAGTACAAACATAAAATCATAAAGGCAGATAAAATGAAATGAAATCACATACAGATGTTGATGTTTTCAGCAGCTCTCTTATGGCCATTGTGGCATAACATGAAGCTGGAAGAGTAAAACCCAACTTGAGTGCCATCTGGGCTTCCTGGGAATTAGTGCCACACAGAGATTCAACTTGCTGCTGTTCCACTTTCTTGCCACAATCTGCTTCATTATCCTTTCCTAAGCTTTCCGATTGTTTCATGCTATCAAATGGATCTTTTTTCTCATTTCCACTAATCGCTTCCCCTTCTTTGACTATGTTCACAGTTTTGGCTTTAGAAATTTTGTCCAAATCTGTTTCTGCTAATGGTTTATTACCATCAGTGTACGTGAGCAATTCCCTGCGACAACAAAGACAATGTAAAAGGTCTATTGTATAATCTAAAACATTCATACCAGTGATTCTTCCAAGTAAAGAAAAACAATGATGAAAAGAAAAAAAACTGACAGAAGAAAAGACACACATACCACTCAAAGTCCACGGGCTTCTGAAATACCCGCCTATAACTTCCAGTCATACTGGTTATTGAAAATTCCCTAAAAAGAGACACGTAAGTATAGTTATAATTTGATCAAGAAAATACAAGCATTTACGTACAGAGAAAGAGCAAGGTACAGTGAGGGTTTTAACTAAGAAATAAGGAAATTTCGACTACATACTTGACATTATGTACACTCTCAGTCAAGTTAATTCCATCCTGCTCAACACAAATGAACAATAATTATGACGAAAAATGAATGATTTGCAAAATAAGTTGGAGCACAATTACCTTCATGCTCGTTGCAAATAACAGTAATTAGAAATCCCTTAGATTTGATCATCTCTCCAAATTTTAACAATTCATTTAATCCCAACTGATCTCAGAACTAAATCTAGATCTTGACAGAACACATATTCAGGTACCATGTACCACTCAGCCAGAACAGCCAGCCTCAACCTTTTTCTGGCTATACAAAATTCAAGTAATTACCACTTCATGGTATCTTATGGCCATCAGTCTCTACAACTACTGTGGAACCTTTTATTGGGATATTCATCTGCTGCTACAACTGTGTCATGATATGCATCCATGTATATTCATACTTTCAAAATATCATGTATTCGTACCAAGAAATCCATTTGAGCATGCAGGCAATGATTTCATAATTCCAAGAAGATTTTAAATTGAAATTATTCAAAATTTTAAACTATCGTGGCTTTTCTTTCATTTCAGCAAAGGCCATCTCTGTAACAATAGTCACAGGTCCCGTCCATTGTCTTGTTTCTAAACCTGACTCATCAAGGCAATATATATGTGTTGATCTTTCAAAACTATGTGCCATAGAGCTGTTTCAATACGCAACTCATAAGAAGCCAGATATAAACTCAGAAACAGATTAATAGAACTCTTGTCATAAAGACCTCAGCAGTATTTAAACATTGTCTACCTTCTTTGCCAAATGATGATAAACTTCAGCAACATCATTCATCGGATAAATTACGCGTGAACTACCAAACAAGGAAAAAAAAAATTGCGTTGAGCAGAAAGAAAATACTCACTTTATAATTGAAACTTATAAAACAAAGTATTATGATTCTTAATTCCCTTACCCAGGCATAGGAAGTACGACATCATCAATAGTATATTTTCCAGTCTGAATATCTTCTGTAGTTGCAGTCTGAAAGATTGCAGGAAGCTATCTTAAATTATACCAAAAAATTAGTTCTAACATTTACTTGCCAGATGAAGAGAGCAAGTAGCACCACACCAGAATACCTTTCACATTTAGCTTCAGTGAATCAGTAGAAAGGAAAAAAAATAACAGAAAACATATTAGCATGCAACTGAATTTATATTATGGTATGTTTTCAATTTATGTTATGGAGCTGGCCACATTCAAACTTCTCACCAACTAATTATAGGTTTTAGATTGGTACTCACTAAATATTCTTAATGAGTGAACCACCAGCCACACCATTACCCATTTTAAACATCAGAGAATTTGATCTCTAACAATGGTGCAGCTATTAAAGTAATCAATTTTTTTCTTTTTTCAAGTAAACTACAATAAGATAAAGGGGTATCTTGTTTTGGTCAATATTATATCTTACACCTGAAAGATGGATACCCTTAAATCATATACAAGGGTCCGGTCAAAATCAAGAATATTGCCCTAAATTTTTTTTCTTTTACTCAGTCAAGTATAACCCGATGAGAAAGGTTCTACATCAGCAATAGAAGACTCTTCAAACAAGGAGTGTAATTTAAACCTGACCTTAACAAGGTTATGCCTTCTCTCAGGAAAATCTGCCACTAAAGTCTCATCTAAATGACTGTAATCATCTGTGTCGTTAGAATTCTCATCTTCACATTCAGAACTAACACATCCCATATCCTTTCCAGTATCGTCTCCTTTACAATGTA
This sequence comes from Trichilia hirta, assembly GCA_035221805.1. Taxonomy (NCBI): domain Eukaryota; kingdom Viridiplantae; phylum Streptophyta; class Magnoliopsida; order Sapindales; family Meliaceae; genus Trichilia; species Trichilia hirta. The sequence goes on along the minus strand of JAWDEX010000009.1, from coordinate 1,976,417 downwards.
CTAAGTCTCCCACCACAACATGCTCAGTTCCTGCCACATAAAGAAGTAACAGAACAAAATTCAGTGGTTACTTATAGACAGAGCTAGTAAAGCTTTGACATTGATCTTCATGATCACAGATAAATCTATGTTAGAGAAGTAAAAATTTGGCAGAACAAAATCAACAGCATACCATATTTTTGCACTCTCATACTCACTGCATAGTTCCACAAATAGCTTTGGTAACTATGGACATACCTAAAGGATACAGTAGCAACAAAATTGTTAAAAAAACCACGTCTCATTTTACTCTTGTTTGAGCGTGCATGCAAGCATCTATATATCTATGCATGAGTGGAGAGTGAAAGAGATGTTGATAGGTATAATGAAATCATTTACTCATGGAATATAATTCACATACATCATTCTCAAAGTCCTAGGTATTGCTTTCAGGGCCTGCAAGTAGTTCCCAGGACATTTCTTCAAGCTCTGAAGCTGCACAAGATTAAAAAGAAAAAAAAAACGATTTTAATAATGTGAAAAAATATTATGTGTATTTCATTACAGAAGTTGTAACAGCAAATATGAACATCAAAACTGACATGAGGATAAGAACAGAAACAGCAATAAGCGTACAAAGAAAGGAAAAGGCTAGTTTACTGCAGTAAACAAATTAAAGATTAAGAAACTAAGTTTCCACAAAAAGATATGTGACCACTAAACATTAACAGGCACCCAACAGAAGAAAATTATTCCACAGCAACTATAATTGGAAACTTACAATGGCCCTTTCAGCAACCAAATGGCGAGGTAATTTCCTCAAGGTCCCATCAATATCATCAGATTCTTTATAATATTCTCGTGCCTTGCTTATCTCGATTCTCTGTATTTAAAGATCTAATTAAAGAGAAACAGCTGATGATTTTCTAGTGATAATGTATTCATGATGGTATGCAACAAACCACTTGAATTAGTAGCTAAGCATTTAAGAGATTCTCCATTCAGAATTCAAGAACAAAAGGATATCCCCTTCCCTTGGATCAAGAATTATGTTTACAGCAGTTTTCCACTCTCCTCGGAGTAATGTCGCTCCAATAAGGTGAGTTGGCACAGAACCACTTCCAAAACGCTGACAAAATTATAAGGGTTAAAAAGAAAAAATAAAAGGCACAAGTCAACTTAACATGCATAAAAAAACAAAAATAAGTTAAGTACCAGATCCTAGACACTCCTAAATATTTTATTATAAGTCGAATGTATCTCAAAAACAATTTAACAGCGAATAAGTCATAGGCCATACATTGGCATATTTGCATAAAATAAGGCACCTGCTCCTTCACATGGGTTATAAAAGGCACAAGATATCTTTGGCCAAACAATGACCAAAGTAAACATTTTCCACAATCAAATTAGTGCCGCAACAATTGGGCTAAAAGATCAGTAAACACAGTGCACTTAATATTTCTCTAGCAAATAGAGAGAACAACGGTACAAGCAAGTGGAAGAAAACACAAGGAGAGAGAGAGCTGAGCAAAGAAATACTTGCAAACCAAAGTAGTTGATGAATCCATTCCTTCCTAAGGAATTTGCAGTTGCTCTGATGACATCTTCAGAATCTGCAACAACCCCTCTGAGGATATAGTGCATACATGAGCCATTGGTTAATGAAGTTAGCTAATATTATGATAGTTGTTAGCACAAAAGAACATAAACATGGAATCCATATTCAAGGAAGTACTCTTACCGCAACGTGATTGTGAATCGGTTTCCAAGTAGCTGACCAAGAAGAAGTCCTTCATTGACATAACTGAATAATAACACAAACCAAACTTTATGCATCTTGGGGAAAAAGTAGTAGTAATAATTTTGCAGGAAAACCAAGATAGGATTAATATGACCTTACCAGAAGTCACCCAATTGGATACCAATCAACCTTTTATTAAGAGCAGCTAACCTGCTCGCAGTCTGCTTGAAAGCAGTTACCTGCAAACAGCAGCAGAACTACTCTACTAAAACATCTATCTCCAAATAATTATAAGCTCACACTTGCCAGTGAACTGTTAATCATTTTAATTCTTCTTTTTCTTTTTTCAGGTGAAAACTTTACATCTTCTTGAGATCACTCACACCTCCTAAATTTGCACACAAATATAAGAAATGTGTTTATCATTTATCATGATCATTCAAAATTCTTATGCACTTGGAAAAATAAGAATCCAATTACGTAAATTAACACATCAAACAATTTGCTTTCTGCTAGAGCAAGTAATTTTGCTCACAAATAAACTTAGAAAAAGAATTGAGATAAAAGCAGCAGGAATAGGAAGAAGCTACTAATCTCTTACCCTCTGTGTGGAGACAGAACGCTTATCCTTTGTACCCGCAAAACCAAATGATCTTGGCTGTTGAGAAAAAAAAAAAGACAATCGAAGAGGTAGTCATTTAATGAGTATGATATAATTACTTCTTAAAATTTATCAATATCAGTAGCTCAGATGAAGGGCAAAAAACCTGGCTATTTTTTCCTCATAAGAACAAATTAATCAGTGATAAGCAAAATAAAAAATAAAAGGCTTTAGCCTTGACTTCTTTTCATAGTTACACCAGAAAGTAGGCTATAGATAAGACATTTCTGATACAAAGGAACTGGAAATACCTGGATGCCAAGCATCTTGCTTATCAGCCCCAAGGCCTCCTGCGTATCCTTGTTCTCCTTGTGCAGATGGAACCTGAATTGACAGTGATTTTCAGTATTTACTTAATTGTGATAAGAGCTACTTCCCATCTTGAATAACTGTAGCTAGAAAACAAAGATCTTTAATTGAGAGCAGAGAAAATCCTTTTCTTAAATAACCAATGGTTTCAAATTATACCCGCTACCTCAGAAATTTGCCTAGCTGCTCTGGCCAATGATCTGAACCTCTGCTATCAAAAGGGTTATCACCTCTCTCTTTCCGTTTCCTAGAATTTCGACCCCTGCTGTTACTTACTTCTGAATTTAATCTCACACGTATGCATTTTGACAAAGTATCAGGACCATCAACAGTGTCAGTGACAAGGAATTTGAAGTTGTTCTTAAAGAAATTGTGCATAGCCTGGAAAATCCCAAAAAATTATTAATTTTAAAGAAAATATATATATCCTGGAAGTTCCAAAAAGAAATTAGTAATAAACTATGCAGATCTGATGACTGAAAAAACTAATTCTGTACTGCTTAAGCTTAGTTTTCTGAAACCTGAAATCATATTAACTGTGTAAATATCTTTCGAAACCTAAAACCAAAGTTTGAAATGGCAGTCAACCAAATCAACTAGACTGAACCAAGTCATGATCAAAGTGCTTCAGTCTAATTCTCATTTTGGAAGTATCAAACTCAATTAAAACTTGTTTTTCTTATAATAAGGTTCATTCTATGTTTATCACCCACAAAAACAGTAATGACAAACAGAGAAACCTTGAGTAATTCAATTCAATTCTCAATATGCCCAAAATCAAGTTACACAGCCAAAACAATCAACGCACTAATATAAATGCACTTATAGAAAGAGATCAAACTGGTAACTAACCGTCCGATGGGATTTATCGGAACTTGCAGAAAGAACAATGGGCAAAATACTGTCTTCGTTTGTTCCAGAGGTAACTTGGTTTATTAGAGCTTCCAAACACTGTGCATCAGAATCACCAGCTAGTGACCTGAACGATTCTATTTCAGAAGCGTAACTTTTATTCATTTGCGCAAATATCTTCGTTTTATTATGTTCCACCACCTCCTGAATGGTTCAAAAAAATACTCCATCAACTATACAAACAGGAATAAATATGCATCTACATATCACATATAATGAATCTACAAATATATATATATATA
>JAWDEX010000009.1:1939226-1972470 GCA_035221805.1 Trichilia hirta | reverse complement strand
CATCTACATATCACATATAATGAATCGACAAATATATATATATATATATATATATATATATATATATATATATATAGTTAACGTAGAGTTGATTACCTCTGGTGGGGCATCTAAAGATGTTAAATGAACAACATTTCCATCAGTATCTACTTCATTAACAATAAAATCAGAATACCTACATAACATTGGAATAAAGATTAATCACACATAACCAGCATAAAGGTCTGTGCTCGTTCTACCGTGAACGTTGGTCATTTCACACGCACACAAAATGAAGATCACTCCATTAAAATTTTTGTTCAGCGGGTTATCAACATGGACATCCTAAAAATTTTGGTTACGCACTGACAGATACAGGTGGTTTTAAAATAAAAAAATCAAAAATTTAAAATGTATCATGATTTTCCTCAAATGATGATAAAACCAGACGTATAAACGAGTGATACACTTGAATATATGAGTAGGTAAGTAGTTGTATAGAGAGATGATGGCGACCTTTGTTTGAGAATGCCCCGAAAACCAGGGAGGTTAGAGATGAAACAGAAAATGCCGACATCAGATTCGTCTAGGTTTTTCATTGTTACTATTGTTGTTAGGTTTTTGCTGAATCTTCTGTTGCAGAGCTGATAGGGTTTTAGAGCCGAGAACAAAGATGCCGCAGGGCATCTCCACATTTGGGATTTTATTATTATTTTCTTCTATAAACGCGTCGTTTTGTTGCCATGATTAGTCCTTTTATTTAGTATTTTATTATTATTCGACAAATGATATAATGTTTTTAGAAATTTGGTTATGATATCTAGGCTTTATATTAAACAAAGACCGGATTTATTTATTTATTTACATTTGCATCAAATAGATCTCTAACTCTTATTGAAATTATGAAAAATTACCCCTAAACTTTCAAAAAATAACAATATATGTATAATATTCTTAAGAAGAATGACAAATACTTTTATAATTTTTGTAAAATAACAAATAGTTGTAATTTATATTTTGTGACAAAATCTATTTAAAGTTTAAAAAATATAACAAATATTTTTTAAAATATGATTATTTACTTATTTTAAAATAAAACTAATATCATACTATTTTTTAAACAAAAACACAAAATCAAGTTCTACGAATATAAAAGTAAAACACAAGGTCACACTCTATGAATATAAAAATAATTATATTTTAAAATGAGTCAATAATAATTTTATAAATATTTATCATAATTTTTTATTTTTATTTTATCATAAAAAATAGAATAAAAAATATTTATTATTTTACAAAATTATAAAAAATATTTGTCATTATCTCTTATTCTTAATAGAAGGACTTATTTGAAAAGAAATACGAACTTAATCACTTATTATTATTTGTTTTTTAAAATAAAATTAACGACTTACTATTATTATTTTTTTTTTGAAATAAAAAACAATGCTATTATTATTTTTTGACAAAAAAAAAAAACCATGTTATTGTTTGTGAAAAAAAGGGTAAAATCATCAGGGATGCTGATGTGATCAATTTACTAGAAAGCGCTTTCTCAAAAACGCTTTAAGAACATATCCTGACGACAAAAGAGCGACAGTAACCAAACCTGACATAACGAAACCAACACGTTTGCACTCACTCTTTTGCATACATAGATATATACGCTGAAACTCGAAAAGAGGAGAGAGGGAATAAGAAAGATGGTGACGAAGACGGAAGAGACCCAATTGAACAGGTTAGAAAATCAGGTTGATAATGGAGGAGGAGGGGTTTGGGAGTATCTTTGTCTTGTTAAGAAGCTCAAGGTCAGGCGTTCTGAGAAAGTCTTGAAGCACGGATTATCTATCTTGAATGACCCCCAAAAGCGATCCACTCTCGGTCCAGAAGGTGGGTTTTCTTTATTTTTTTAATTGGTTTTGTTTAAAATTCAGAAGCATTAGTGAATGAAAATTATAGTGAAATTATAGAGTTTGTTGATTTCTTTAACTGGGTGGAATTTAATTTCTTTAGAAGTTTGAGGCTTGTTTGGATTTTGGATGGGAATTATGTATATTATTACGTGTTGAATTTTTTTGTTTATTTGGTCAATGGGGTTTGAGACTTTGAAGCCTGATTTGAACTGGGTACGGAAAGGAAAGTATAATGCTCGCTATAATTGTCTGGGTGTGTTCTAAAGTTTGTTGATTTGATGGATTATAGTGCTTATGATACTGAGACGATGAAACTTGAGTTGAATTGGCTATGGATGTTCTATGTGGTTTGTCCTTTTTCTTTTTTGATTGAATTTTATATGATTTCAAGAGTTTCAATCTTCGTTTGAAGTGGTTGTGAATGAGAATCAACTGCTCATTAGTGAATTGCTTTCAGTTTTGTAGTTGGTTTAGTTTTTGGATTATATTAACTGAGTTGTGACTGATCAAGTTTTCTGTTAACTGATATGGGGTTCCATTTATGTTCTTTTAAGTGGCTGCTCTAGTTATGTTTTATTTTCATCTTCTATTCACCTGTAAGTTGCTTCCTAATGGTCGACAGTTTGTCATCTATTTTAAAGTAATTCTGAATATTTTTCATGTAGTGTGGACTCTATATGAGCAGGTAGCAACTGCAGCCATGGACTGTCAATGTCTTGATGTCGCAGAGGTTTGGATCTCCTCTCTTCTAATGTTGGCCTCTGTCGATATTGTCTACTTGAGTAGTTACTATCTCCATTTGTCTTGATTCTGCATTCTTCTTGAAGTTCATGAAATTTATTTTTTAACTTCTGCAGGACTGCATAAAAGTTTTGCAGAAAAAATTCCCAGAGAGTAAAAGGGTTGGTGAGTTAAATAATCTGTGACCGAATATTTAAGAGTGCATGTCCTAGTATGCATTTGACAATTAGCCATGCCTTAGTTTCCTTTGCATGTCACTGTTAAACTAAGAAGTGATGCATTTTCATGGCCTAGTAGCTATGTGTCTTATTTACTTATAGTTCATATCCCTGAATGAGGGATCATTGCAATGTCATCTACGCTATATTATCTCCAGAAACCAGTGTAGCAATAATGAGTGTGCTATAATGTTTACTTATTATTGCTGTGGTCATTCTTCTGTGAATTGCATGCATTTTGAAGCTCAATGCTTAGATGGTTGAAGGTCTACCTTGTTGATCAGCTTGCAACTTCTTGAAGCAAATGCCAATTATAATTATACAGCTTCAATTCTAATATTTACATGCAACACAGGAAGGTTAGAGGGGATATTGCTAGAAGCAAAGGGATTGTGGGCGGAGGCAGAAAAAGCGTATTCAAGCCTTTTAGAGGATAATTCACTTGATCCAGTAAATTCTGTCACTGATTCTTTATTAATTAGTTTCCTTTTAGAGGATAATTCACTTGATCCAGTAAATTCTGTCACTGATTCTTTATTAATGAGTTTGCTTTTCTGTAAGGATGGATCACACTGATTATTCTCTCTCTCTCATTTTTCAGAAATATATTTCTTTCTTTTCTGAAGAGTGCAAAGCTGTTTTTTGACTAACATGTTGAGTTTTCTTAAACAGGTATTACATAAAAGGAGGGTAGCTATTGCAAAGGCACAAGGCAATTTTTCAGGAGCCATAGAATGGCTTAATAAATATCTTGAAATGTGAGACAATTTTAAGAAGCCTTTTCCCTCCTATTTCTGCTAATATGAAAAAAAAAAAAAAAAAAAAAGAAGATTTGACTAATATTTAACAAAATGGATGTCGCCAAGTTTTTGTATTTTTCCCATCTTTCCAGATTTATGGCTGATCATGATGCTTGGAGAGAACTTGCTGAAATATATGTTTCCTTGCAAATGTGAGTGATCCTATCCCTGCCCCTCCCTTTTCTGTTCTCATATTCTGTGTTTTTCTTCATATCCTCCAGTTTTCTTGTGTTTGTGTTCATAAATTAGGTGCAAACAAGCAGCCTTCTGCTACGAGGAGCTAATACTTTCACAGCCTCCTGTTCCACTTTATCACCTGGCCTATGCTGATGTGAGTTCTTTCTTCCATTTTTATCATTATTATTGCTCGTATAATGAGGTTGTTTTTGTGAGTTATGTTACTCTGCGTTTTTGCACTGATTAACACACACATGCACACACACATATAGAGGGAGAGAGAGAGGAAGGGTGGGTGGCTGCATGTGTGACAGATACCTGCATTGAAAAACGGTATTGGGAACTTAAATGTCAATATCTTTGTGCAAGGGGATAAAACACAGGTGTAAAACTAATACATTTTGAATTTTTGAACAGGTTTTATACACACTTGGTGGACTAGAAAACCTTCAGGTGGCAAAGAAATATTATGCATCCACTATAGACTTGACTGGGGGCAAGAACACCAAAGCACTTTTTGGTATTTGCCTGGTGAGTTTTCTTCTCTTCCACTTGTCTTTAGATGTGATTATGCCCAAAAAAAGGCATGCATTTACATTGTATGTAATGTGATTGATATATCTGTTAGGCCCTTGCTTCTCTTTTTGGCACTGATATTCTACTTTTAGTTCTTCTGTAGCAAATTATCAGCCATTTGATCATTCCATATTTAGTCATGCATTCAATTTTGCATTAGTCTGGAGATTTCCTTTTTCCTTGTTTCATACTTACCAACTTTCGTAACTGAAGTTTTAATTCTTGTTTTCAGTGTTCATCTGCCATAGCACAACTTACAAAAGGGCGGAACAGTGAGGATAAGGACAGCCCAGAGCTGCAATCTTTGGCTGCAGCAGCCTTGGAGAAAGACTACAAGCAAAGGGCTCCTGAAAAGCTCCCTATGCTTACTTCTGCCTTGAAGAGTTTGAAAATTTAATGATTCACATTGCCATTAATTCAAGATTCTTATTGTTACTTGATCCCCCGAAATCAAAAGGGATAACCAGCAACTTAGAGTGGAAGTGGTTGAATTCTGCAATTTTTTGTAGATTTATGTTAAAACTTAAACTGAATTTCATGTTTTCCTTCATGTGCTTTTCCCTTAGTACATTTAAGGTCCTTAATAGGAGGATGTAATATATTTGTTAGATACTCCATTGGCCAACTAGGAATGTTGTGAGGATAAAATTCTCTCCTTTGCTGCTTTGCTTAATGTCAGATATTTTTGCTCTACCTTGCACCCAATTTCTGTCTCTAAGTTCTGTTCCTTGCTGGCAAAGTTAAATGTTAATACCCAAAAATGTAGTCCTGTGCATCAATATAGGAGGCTAAAAGATTTACAGCCAATCTTTAAAAATTTACTGTTGAATCAAACCAGGAAACCATGGCTTTTCACCATACGGTGCTTTAGGATTTTTATAGATTTCAGATTGAAGGATCAAAACATTCGACTTGTGTACTGTCTTCAGTCCAATAATGACTTAAAAATTTAAGCAATTTCTGATATGAATGAATTGACGCTTTCAAGATAAAGATAAGAGGTGGATTACAACTCGTTAAAATAGGAAAATATCGCAGGAATTCCATCTTATACCCCAGAAGAGAGAAATAAATTACAGGAAATAAACTTTTATAGAAATCTAGAGTCTCAGTGGTTTTTCTCTTGAACAGGATACATAGTATATCCATTAGACCTTCAATTGGCCGAAACTCATACAACCACGCAACATAACAATGCATTTTGAAGAAAAGACTACTGCTTTTTGGAAGACTGTAAATTCATAGCTCCCTTGTCGGAGTCACTGACGGGAATGATAGTGAGGATCTCAGAAGAAACCTCCTGCTTCTATACCTTGTAGATGATCCAATATCATGATGAGGAGATGAAAATCTCTTGGCTTTAGGAGAGGCCGGAATCACACAACTTTGTGAGATACTGTTTTTCAGAATCTTGGGTGTTTCATTTTCTAGAGTCGGCTGAAAATTTTCCTCAAATTTTGGCTGATTGAAAAAGTTAGATGTTTGTGGGCTGATGCCCAGCTTAGGAGGTGGATTAACAGCAAGAAGAGAAGATCCAGAACGCTTTGCCCTAAAGATGAACGACAGTTGAGTTAAGGCTCAGAAAGAGAATAACCTCAAGCAATGAAGAAAAATCTAGATTGCGGACAAGCAAACCTGGGAATATCAGAAGATGGTAGCAGAAGATCTGGATGCTCTTCTTCACTCTCCTTGGCTACGTTATCCGTTGTTTTTGTGTCTGATTCCTTCTTTTCACTGGATTTTGATTCTTCATCCTCGTACTCACTTTCTTCAGCTCCTAACGGAGGAAAAAAGGAAAATTTACATAAAGCAACCTAGAGTCTTAAGAAAAATGGGAGAATGCTTCCGAAACAATGTTATCGCAAGGAGCACAAAAGCTAAATACTAGACAACTATCATGGGACTGAAAAAGCTCCTGATAAAACTTACCATCTTTTCTTCCAAAAGAATTTTTACATCCTTCACATCTGCAGTTGATAGAGCATCCAACACCACCCTTTATACACAAACAAGAGCGTCAGTATCAAATGTACAAAATACAGATATTATACTGGCTAAAAGACAAAACCTGGAAGCATTCGCAGTATTTCTTTAAGCAGCTTGATCTTTTGCAGTTGCATCCTTTCTTATGTCTTGCTGAAGCAGGAGTCTTGTTATTTTCATCCTGCATGAATGAATGGCTAAAGAACATAAGAATTGATGAAAGAACAGCCTGTTTCAGAAAAAAGATTGCGACAAAGCCACCATGTCCCAAAAACCTCACACATTTTTGCAACATGATATTGATTTGCGCATCTTTCCTCAAGAATGAGGCAAGTAGAGGATGGGCTGTGACAACTTTAATGTAAGAAGACTCATTGGAAAATAGCATAATCCCAGTGATAAGTTCGCACCCCAATTTCCACAGCAGAGTCTGTGCTTCTAATCACTTTGGGAGCAAAAGCAAGGGGATTGCGAAATTCAATCTGTCTGCGCGTCTCCAAAACTTTATCTTCATAAATGGGCTTGTTAAAGCACTCTAGACATGAACAAGGCTCCACACAGTAGAGACCAGCAGCAAAGCATTCACAATAACTGTATAGACACATTTTAACAAATATGTAAATATGTATAGATACACAATCAAAAGGAAAATAGTCCCCAAGTACCCAATTAAATGCATTAAATTGGCATGGGAACAGTGAACAAGTGACAACTCGCAACATAATCAGATAAAAATGCTTATATCGCAAAACATAAACTAACAGATTGAAAGAAAATGAACTTACAGCTTCAAGCATTTTGACCTCTTACAATTACAGCGCTTACAGGCCCTACTTTCTCCGTTGTGTTCAGGGTTGCACCTGAAAATTATTAAACCACTCATTTTAAACTGTAGGCCAAAAATTTTCTAGTCAAATGTCCAAAATGTGGTAAGTTCTATACGTGCCTCTTCCTTTTGGGGCTACTATGGTCGAATTCTTCCCAGTTAGCAATTACAGATGGTTGCATAGCATTTTCCATTACCTTAACTTCATTGCCATCAGGAACAAGATCCCTTTCCTCAGACTTGGGAGTTGAGGACTTGTTAGGAAGACTCGGACAAGATGTCAAAGAAAGAGAAGATGACACAGATCTTCGCATACTTATTAGCTTCCCTCCAGAAGCTAGAGTCTCACATTTGACGATGTTACCACTCTTTGAAGTAGTTGCAAGAGCATTCAAGTGCAAACCAACACCGGCTACCATGGATGATGAAAAACTGTTTATTGTCTGTCTTGGAACCAAATGCTTTTCTGCATAGGCTTCTTTACAATCAGTTTGTGATGGGATTGACAGCCTACTATTAGATTCATATGCAGCTTGCTTTTTAGGAGCTGCCACATCAAAAAACAGGCACCTCCTACGTATATTATGTTGCTGTGGAGTAGCAGGCAAAACATTAAAAGAATTATTGATGAGTTAGACAGCCATTTACTACTTATAACAAATATAACTCTGTGTTTACCTTACAGTTAGAGTGGTCACACTTTTCTTCCTCATCCATTTTTGCTCTTGGATCACTTACAACTAGCTTATCCAGTAGAGTGCTAGAAAGGATATCAGGTGTCTGGTCCATATCCTTCAGGTACCCAATTTCTTCTGTTTGAGTTACCAATTCTTTCATTTCACTTTGTTTGCAAGAACATCTTGGACTGACAGATACCATGTCTGTCAAATCATTAGCATTATCTTGAGGGAGTTGTAGGACTGTTGAGATAAAAGATATTTCCCCACTATCAACTGTTTTTTGATCCTCATCCTCGATAATAGATAAATCAGCGTTTAGAACAGCATCAGAGATCAATGACACCCAGTCACATCCTGCTATTTCTTGACTTTGCTCGATTCGGCAGATTTTGCGCAAGTTTGATTTGTTCTCAAAATTTTCGACCTCCCCCACACTTTTCTTGTTAGATTGAAACAGTGGTGATGATGCAGCGGCCATTTCTTGCCCTCTGCTTCCTTCTTTCACATCACATGAGGTCCCCTCACTAACTGGGGTTCCACCATCATATTTCTTGGTTTTGGGTAACTCAATAGCTAACTCCAAGGTTTCATCAAGCAGTTTAGAAACAACTCCTCTTGCCGAACTTTCTGGAGTAAGACATCCCAATTTTCCACTGCAATGTTCGGACGGCTGAACTGTTTCTGAATTCCGTTTTCTTGTCTTGTTTCGCTTTCCATGGGAAGGGAGCTGAGCCTTCAATATATCTGGAGATTGATTACTGTTGACGAAATAATTAGCCAGATATATGATTACTATTGACAAAAAAACAGTCGGTAGAAATAATGATTTGTAAATAAAGATTGACACAGTTCTCAATAAAGTGTAATAAAGAAAGAATGGCTAATCTGTTTTACCTGCTAAGTAAAAATCTAGACTCCCTAAGGGAACTGATCTTCTGTGTAGCAAACAAAGAGGAAGGCGAATTAAAAGCCACCGAGTTGAATGAGTTATCGGTGTATATGGACTTGATTTGTTCGATGGGTGAAAGAGTGCTGATGTAATTGAAGACAGGAGAATCCTGCATGTTGACAAACATATTTTTAAACTCAACAACTAGTTACATTAGTATTCAATGGTCAATGATATTAACAAGAAATCAGAATCTCAAACAACAGAAATCAACATGTAACCAAGTGAAAATAAAGTAAATCCGAAACAGAAGACAGAAAACCAAAACGACCAACCCTCTTCAAATCACTGCCTGCACAATCAACAGCTGTTGTGAAAAGGGTTTAAATGTGGCATGACTTCTAATCCGGAGAATGGTTGAAGCTTGAATTTGCATATATATGCCAAATTTTCTAAGCTAAGTGGATTTTTTCCCGTACTACATTGCATGCTGTAAATTAATCAAGATACTGGTTTTTTTGTTTCTGAACAAAACAATTTGCTTAAATTGTCATAAGTATTATCATATCACTAAAATTTCAGTTAAATCAAAACTACAAAACCCCCACACCGAATCCTTTACAGAACCTATTCGACACAGAAACCACAAAATTATTAACAAAGCGATCACGAATACATCAAAATCCAAATTAAAAACTCAAGAAGAAATGGAAAATAACAAAGACCCTGATGAAAATCAGGGCCGAAAGGATCAGCCCGAAACTTAACCACAAATAATTTCATTCTCTTCAAACTAAATTAATCCACAAAATAAAAAAATAAAAAAAAATAAAAAAAAAATAAAAAAAAAAAGAAGATTTTAGAGATTGACCTCAAATTTGGAGAGAGAAGCGACAGCAATCCGGTCCTTATCTGGTGTGTCCATTTCTACATGCTGAACCCTTTCTGTCGCTCGTCCGCATAGCTTCCCTCTGAAACTTGGGGCTTCAAACTTTTGTCTCCGAGCTAAAGCATTTGATTGGGAGGCGCGAAGGCGGGAAAAGAGGAAATTGATTTTGTTTTTCTTGGGTTGGTCAACAAACGGGGGCCCAATGGCCCAATCGGAACAAACCTGTTAAAAATATTAATATATATATATTTTTCCTTTTGGGTTTCGTTTTTCAAACGCTCTTTTCTAAAAAAAAGTGAAATAAAATAATGAAAACTTGTTTGTTATGACATTTTATGAAAATGACTAGGATTTTCTTTATATTATAAATATTAGAAAATCAGAAATTGTAAAAAAAAAAAATTATTGAAAATACTATTTTAGTGTTTCCATTGTTTTGAAACATTTGTCTCGCATATTTTGTTTATTTTTTATTTTTACAAAATATCATTTAAAAAATAATAAGACATGTTTATGTTTGGATGAACTAATTAAAAACTTTAAAATTTTGAGAAATTTTGCAAACAAAATCACTGGACTTTAATTTTATATTAAAAAAATCAAAAATTAATGAAATTTAAATTCATTTTTTTATTTTTTTATAATCATTAAAGGAAAATAAGTCAAAGTCCTTTTCATATGAATAAAGTTTGAAACCTAAATTTCTTGTATTAGCTTAAAAAATTTAATTAGTTGAACCAATTAATTAAAAAAAAAAAATTGAATCAATTGAACCAGTTAACACTCATAGTGGCTGACTAGAATCTATAAATCATTCAAATTTTCTTGTCCAATTTATTACAAAATACTATTCGGAAATAAAGTTTTATTTTACATATTGGTTGATCATGTAAACGTGTATTAAATCCCTAAAATATATATATGCGTTTGTGAACGCTAATACAAAAAATAAATAAATTAAACAGGTCTTATTAAAGATTATGATACAGCAAGAACTCTTAAAAATTAAGAACAGAGACTTCAATTTGGACCACTAAAATAATTAAAGTCGATAATATAATCATAAAACAAAAGACATAATATTAAAATTATAATTAGTTTTCATTAGTGAATCAATCTCACAAGTACTAATGACACGCTTTCTGTGTAGATATCAAATGCTATAACCCAACGTATTATAATTTCATAAGCTCAATAATACAACTGATCTTTACAAGATCAAAGAAAAAAGGCGTGTTTGTGAAAATTAAATCAAAATAGCAATCAAAGAACTGCCTTGTGTTTGCCTGTAGTTTTTTATCTTTTCAATTTCCTTTTGGCAAAATTTTTCTTTGATAAATAACTAATTTTTCTAGATTTACGGTCTACAGCAGCAGTCTATTTTGAAGAAGCTTGAGTTGATTGAATATATTTATGAAATTAAATATTTTTTTTAATTAAAAATCTTAATTTAAAATTTATAAATTTATTTTATTTATATATTACTTATTATTATTTTATATTTAAACATGTGATTTTACATTCAAATATTATAGTATTAAATATTTTATAATTGAGTATTACGTGTTACTAAAAATTTATACTAATTTATATTTTATACTTTTTACAAGAGCCAATTATAGACTTAGTTTCATGTAAGTTAAACGTGAGAGCCATAAATTATCACTTTACTATAAATTAACCTATTCACTTTGTGTTATCTTCTTTAATCCGTCTTTTTTTAAAGATCAAGACTTTTCATTATATCTCACATGACAACAATTATGAAAACATACACAATCACTATTTTTATACTTCACAGCAATAGTAAAAATATACACAACCATTATCTTTATATTTACGTTTTTTTTGATCCATCAATTTTTATAGCAATTGCCGAAACTAGTTTTATACTCGCATTCTTTCTTAATTGACTTTTATAACAATTGTCGAAATTAGGAAAATTTGCCTAAAATTCCAATCAAATGAATGAATACAATTCATTTGACTCTATATTCATTTGATTTAAACGTCACTTTTAACTCAAAATTTTAAAGTATTAGGTCTATAAATCTATTTTACATATAATTATATTTTATTTACCTTATGACTTTGTAATGTATGATATTTTCGGTTAACGTAATTACAATTAAACCTAACAGTTTAAAGGTAACTCCGTTGAACACTTCCCTGGGGCCGAGTCGCGGACAACAGGTTGATGGTGATCGACGGAAAAACAAGAAAGAATAGTCTCTGGAGTACCTGATACTTTCTATTTTCTTCCGCAGGGTTTCAGGATCAAGACGAAGCTTTTTCACGTTCCTGACGGTGGCAGATTTTTTAACGATCTTCTGACTCTACGTTTTGTTTACCAATTTCCGTTCGGTTCTTGGCTTAGTCGGAAGTCGAGGAACAACGGCAGCTTTCTCTAGCTTATCATCTTCCTTCTTCATCAGGGAAGGCATGACGATGTTGATCTCAGTCGGAATCTCTGAAACAGTATTGGTGGCTTTCTCTCCCTTATTAACATCTAATTCCATCTTAAATCGGGAGGGTATGATGATCTTGATCTTCACCATGATTAAGTGAAAAAAGAAGAGATTCTGTTTATTATGTTTCTGTTGGCTCTTTGAGAAGAAGTAGAACGGAGATGATCGAATGTGTGTATTGTGTTTCTGTTGGCTCTATGAAAATAAGAAGCAGCAGATGATACAGCACCTTTTCTGAATAATTAATTTAACCTATGTTTGAAGCATTCTAACTTTGAATTATCAATGCAAGCATCCCCAATTGATACAGTGAAAATCAAAAGAAATATACAAAAGAAATAAGCTAAAGTAAAAATAAATAAGTTCAATTAAAATTGAAGTCATCTTTCAAAAATTTTTGACGGTTGAATAAATGCCTCGATTCATTCAACTGAACAAAACAACGCTCCCTGAAAATTATCTTTTTCAGATTCGTTCATCTAAACTATGCCCTCTATCTTCAATTCAAGCCTCCATTTGGCTGAATGAATTGGTTGATTTGTTCAGCCGAATCCGTAATTCCCTGCCATATAATTACTGTTGCCCGTTTGCTCTCGTCAGATCCACTTCACATTAATCCTTTTAAAATCCGATATTTATTTGATATATCATGTCACATGTTCCTCTACTGCATAACTACATGATTATGACGATACATCAACATAAAACTAAATGGAAATAAATATAAGCCAGCCTGCCAGTTCCATTTTATTCGCTATTTATCTAAGTATGGATTTCATCTTCTTAATTTCATGTAAAACAAAAAATCAAGGTGCATACATTATGGCAACATTTGATAACGAGGTGTTTGGCTATATACGAAGAGCAACAGTACTTTAAAAGAGACCTTCAGAAAATAAACCTCGAATATTGACTTTACTAGGAAGAAATTATATTAAAGGGACATTTTTTTCTCTTTGTTATAAGTTTTCACTCACTCAATCGAATTTTTTTTTAGAGAATTCTAATTAACTTGAAAAGACAAGCTCATAGTCTACTACAAATAAACAATAATATTTCATAAATTTATCTAACATAAAATAACATGGAAATCCAAAAAATTGTTGTCCAATTACAATCGTAGAACTCCGATGACAATCCAATCCCCAAAAAACAAATACTGAAAGCATTGCTGATTCGAGTTGTGTTCTTCTTTTGCGTCGTGTTGTTGGCTCATCACTAGTACGACTATAACGTGGGGCAAAATCTGGGATGTTCTGTCTGAATGCTTTGCCTCGGAGGACCATAATTCAAGAAACTAGGATTTTCTCGCATGTAACAGGGACAGTAGCTCACTTTTGCGGAGATATCTGCGCACCCAAACAATGGTCGCGAAGAAGGACGAGAAGGGGAGTGATGATCGACGGTTGTGAAATAATCCGTCTGTTTTCTTGGGGGAGCTTGTTTGATCGACACTACTGGAGGAGTTAAAATAGCTCTGACCATCTTGGGAGGAGACGTCGACGACGCGTTGGCCCGATCGTATTCTTCAAGGAGATTATTCAACTCCTCATCGGACTTGATCGAGATTAGAGTTTCCAAATCTCCGTTTGGCAACTGGCACCTCAACGCCACCGAAAATCCACAGAACTCCTTCAGTTTCACCATAAGCTCCGCGAAGGACATGGAACGATTAACTGACAAGATTCTGGTTATACCACCGACATAACGAAGCTTTGCGTCTAGCCGACGAGGAAGAATCTTTCCTCCTCGTCCATAACTACAAAGTAGTTTCAACTTCAAAGGTTCGGTTTCTCTAACCATAATGTTTCGCTGTTTCTGACTAGCGTACAGAAAACAAGGTTTTGGTCTGGGATTCGACTTCAGAGAAGGAAAGGAAAAAGGTGATGGAGGAAACTTGAAATTGTGTGTATATATATAAGCTTGCTTAATTAATTACTACGCGTAGCTTAATTATTGAGTTTTTTTAATTAATTATTAAGTGTTTAATTTTGCTAAAATTAATTAGCTACTTTCCTTTTAATTTCCCATAGGAATTTGGTTTCCTATGAAAAATTGTACTCCTAATTATTTTAGGCTGCACTATACCAATCTAATTAGGAATCCTAATATTCCAAATTACCTTCGGCTATCAGGAAACAAGTAGTTAATTGAAACAAAAATACTCTTAATTTTGATTCCCAACGATATATATGCAAGTAGAAGCCATGCACGTAGAAGCCATACACGTTGAAAATACGTAATTGGAACATCTATCAGCTTTCATTCTACTCTTCGAGAGCCATTAACTCAAGAATCAGAAATCAATCATCTGCTTCCTCTTATTTTCATAGAGACAACAGAAACACAATACACACATTCGATCATCTCCGTTTTTCTTCTTCTCAAAGAGCCAACAGAAACATAATAAACAGAATCTCTTATTTTTTCACTTAATCATGGTGAAGATCAAGATCATCATGCCTTCCAGATTTAAGAAGGAATTAGATGATAATAAGGGAGAGAAAGCTACCAATACTGTTCCCGAGATTCCGACTGAGGTCAACATCGTCATGCCTTCCCTGACGAAGAAGGAAGATGATAAGCTAGAGAAAGCCGCCGTTGTTCCTCGACTGCCGACTAAGCCAAGAACCGAAAGGAAATTGTTAAACAAAAAGGAGGGTCAGAAGATCGTGAAAATAATCTACCACTGTCAGGAACGTAAAGGAAGCTTGCGGAAGAAAATAGAAAGTATCAGGTACTCTAGAGACTATTCTTTCTTGTTTTCTGTCGATCAGCATCAGCCTGTCGTCCGCAACTCTCCCCCAGTGAAGTACCCAAATGAATTACCTACAAAATAGATGCCTGATGGAAAGCCTAAGCCAATGTCATTGAACCACTCAACACATGCTTCTTCAAAACAGACAGCTGCAGACCGTAAATCTAGAGAAATTAGTTATTTACCAAAGAAAATTTTGCCAGAACGAAATAGGAAAAAAAAAATACAGGCAAATACAAGGCAGTTCTTTGATTGCTATTTTGGTTTAATTTTCACAACAACATCATTTTTCTTTGACTTTGTAAAGATCAATTGTATTATTGAGTTTATGAAATTATAATACGATTTATACATAGCATTTGATTTCCACACAGTAAGCGTGATATTGTTCATTAATTAATGAAAAATTTACTTATTTCTTCTGTTTTATGACCATATTAACTCTTGAAATATTTTAGTCTTCCAGATTGAATTCATGTTGCAGTTCTTTGTTTCTTTTATTCTTATGATTAGAGCAGTCGCTACTTACTATATCAATAAGATTAATTAATCAACCATAGATTCCTCAATTACTACTCTTGTTTTTTATATTTTCACAAATAGATGGTCGGTATTCAATTCTGTGAAGATCAACTTTAATCTCAATAGAAATACCTTTTCCCTACAAGCTCAATACTATATACTTGATACATCCTATACGTACTCATTCGTCGATTTTACAATATGACCTTTTTTCTTTGGCAAATTTTGTGTTATAAACTCATATTAACCATAGTTTCTTTTATATTCATATGTACTTTCTTTTTTTCTTTTATATTTACGTGCAATAATCGCCTGTCATTACCCTAAACTTTGCTGAAACGAAAAAAGGAAAATGGATATTCAGATAAGCAGAAACCAGAAATTCAACCCTGGGGATGGTTAAAATCATATGCATTCATGAAAACATAAAGGTACATCCTTAACCCCTTGGTTTAATATTAAACACATGATGACAAGAAAGCAATGTCAGTTTCTTGGTCACTCACTGAGGAACAGCAAAAATCAATATATTACAAATTGGAAATGTGTACAATTCCTATATTGGATACAGAAAAGAATTCTCCCTATCTATAGAAAATAATCAATTCCAACTATACTATAACTTATTTACACTTAAAATAGAATTAATTTCCACTAGCTTTCTTTGGAAAAGAATAAATCTAGCAACTTAACCAAAAGCGTCCCAACCAACATAATGAAAGAATATGCTATCCTTTGAAACATTATAAACTTATCATGGCTATGATTGTGATATTTTGATTTTGCAAAGCTCGTATCAGGCTCACATTGAGAAAAACAAGGTAAAATAAACTCATTCTGTGAGCTAGACACTTTCTTCAGGGTCAAATTTTGATGTCGGCACCAGTTCTGATGGGTTTTAGCTTGATTCCAAGACTTTCAGGGGAGAGCAGTTCTGGTGCTATGCAAGAGCGGCTCAAGAGGCTGGCAGTTTTTGAGCCATTGCTTGATGAAGAAGGAAAGCTTTGTGTTCATACGCTGGAGAAGGCATTCCTTCAACACTCCAGACATACCATAGAAGTATAACAAGTTCATTAACACCTGAAAGAAGAGTTCTAAAAAATTTAAAATTCCTCAAATTGTCAAAGTGCTAACTTTACATTTTCCGAAATAATAAGGTTCTTGGTCCGGGAAAAATCCACCATGAATGATGCATGCACATACAATTCCTTACCATAACCACATCACAATTTAGTTTTTTGAGTTTGCCATGTCATATACAGTTTATACTTCCACATATAAGAAATGTGTTTATAAATCAGATGTGAGTGAAGCTCCATATTAGTTCTCATTTAGAAATGCTGCTGATTTAAATGATGCAGATCAGTACCTTGCTATAAAGCCATTCTGTCCAGGAAGGTGCTTTGCAAATAGGGGAAACAAGAATTACCCCAAGCACCCTCTCTTTATATTTAATCTGCCAAGTGGTAAAATTCATTAATCACATGAAGGAAGAAGAATTTTAGAATCACAATAAGTGTCGCTAAGTTTCGTAAACTTACCACAAAGGGTGTAAGGATGCCAGCTCCAGCAGTCACTCCCAAGCACAGTACTTTTTTCAGCCTGATTCAGATACATGGGCCAATCATAATCAAAATTACACCCAACTCATAGCCAGAATCATTAAAAGGAATATTGAAGTTGACGCTACAAAGGAATTTTGCAGTCAAGTGCCAACAAATCCAGAATTAAAATAGAATCGGAAACAGGTAAAAGATACAGATTGATAAAACACAAACTTCATGTTAAATTTCACAGGAGTGATGAAACTGTTGATAGATTGAAAATTGAAGATGAAACTGATTATTTAGTTTCCATCCCTTGCAACCACTAAAAAGGCATGCAAAAAGGGCAAGCATTTACACGCCCCTAAAAATTGAGCACCTCAGCAACTTGCTTTTCCAAGTCATCCACACTAAGCAGAGGAAAATCGGAAGAAAACTCAACAGCTCCCAACTGCATGAACTCTTTAAACAAATGGTGAAGAAATACTTTATTAATATCACTCAAACTAAGGAATAACTCAACAGCTAATCAACACTCATTGAAAAGAAGTCCAATTCTAATACTGACCTCATGCCCGGGTGCATCAATGTGATAAATGCAGAAGCTGTGAAGCAACAAAGAAGCTGCATCTGGGTAAAAGAAGAGGCCTCGGAAGCAAAACGAGTCTGTCAAACCAAAATTACATTCATTTAACAATTTTTAATAGGAACTGGCTAAACCCATCAAAGCCCTTAAATGTCAATGGATGCCTGAACCACCAAAAATTTCAAGCAATTTCCAACTATTTAGACAACCAAAACTCATTCCAAAACTTTTAAATCAAATAAAAATCAACCATTTTATATAATTTCTTCAAGAAATTCAATCATTTGAGCATTAAAATACAGCAATGAATAATCAAATTTCGAACACAGAAAAAAAAAAAGAACAAAAAGAAACATACAATTGAGAACAACATCTGGGTATGTTGTCAAAGCAGGCTTCTTTTGATCACCACAGACGAACACACTGAACCTCTGCTGGTTTTCACCACGCATTCCTGCAAACGGACATTACATTGCATGTAAGCAAAAATACGAAACCAAAAAAAGAGGGCACTGTCGTCAACGGTTTAGTTCGTTAGCTTTCCTCCCAAAGGAACCACGTCAATATCAATAGAGACCGAGTCACTCGATTCTCCCATGACCCAGTTCTTTCCACTCCAAATAACGCAGCTACGCTAAGCTCAAGCTAATAACAACTCAGTGAGTGAGAATCCTTCGTTCCTCTTCTTTTCTGTTTCTGCGGCTTTCATTTCGGCTGACTGACGAAGAAGCCCTCCGAGTATAACATTGCCAAAGATGAAATGACTCTTTCAACCCTAAGTCAATGCGTTGACTATTTTTCTTATCGCTTGTTTTTAGCCAATCCTGGTGACCGTTAGGGTTGATATAACGGCCCGTCGAGGGCATTTTGTTTCCGTAAGTTTTGAATCTCGGAACGGTGGCGTATTATATGGGTATCGTATCATACAGCTGTATGCCCCCTGGAAGCCTCGAAAAAGGGGAGTACATCGTATGACCGCCCATGCCTGGACTTACAGCGAATACCTCATCCGATTCCTACTTATCCATCAACTTAATACAAAACATTCCACTTGTTTTTACAAATTTTTTCTTACTCAGAGTATTTCCAATTTTAATTTAATTTTTCAGTCGATGGATTAACATTACACTAGATCAGACATAAAGCGATCATCTGTCGCATACTATCAACATTCAGCCCGATCTTGATTCACACGCGCGCGCGCGCGCACAGAACCTATCAAAAAAATAAATCAATACAACAAAAGTAATTTCACATTATAAGTCATGCTACAATGTTGAAAGAGTTCAAACCCACCATCAACTGAAAAGTAGCAACCTTCGCTTCATATTTCAACCTATGCTGCCATCCCATACAATAACACCAAAATTCATATAGTTGAATTTGTCTGTCACGTATGCAACACTTGCACATGGAGAGAAATTTTCAAGAGCATAAATTCCTACGATAGGACAACAAAACTGAAGCTTTCACACACCGGACAGGATTCAACAATCCAGGCAATCTGTGGCTGGAGAGCTGCAAGTTTTTGACCAGACATTAACACGACCATGTAAAAACGACATGAACAAGATTGCCAAGGATGGGTTTTCTAAAACAATTCACTTGGATTGGTTTATTTCTATTTCTAGAATACAAGAAAAGATAACACAACACAACAATAATAAAATGAAAATCTTATAACCTTTTCCCATGCAATCTACTGTCTGCACCACACCACACCACATACTTTTATTAAAATCTTGTCACATGCACATTCATTTAAAATCAACAAATCATGGCATTAATTAGAATGTTTTGATAAAGAATTGAAAAGGCGTGGCATAGTTGTATTAACAGGTCTCCTAGCTGTAGGGATTTCTTATGCACACAATATTTCTTGACAGAGTTTATAATAAAATTACACCTACCATAAGAACAATAAAAGATCATCACAATCACTATTGCAATCTGGACTTTTCAAGAAAAAATAAATCACATTAGACTATTATCATGTGCAGCGTGCAAGATTAACAGGGATAATGCGGAAAAATGGAATAAAAAAGTACTTGCTATAATAATGTCCTAATTCAATTCAATCCAATCTCATCCTACAGACCGAATATGGCCCAATTTACAACGGCAGTGGCTCCAACTGCTTAAAAAAAATGTTGTGAACTCTTCTCCCTTTTCAGCAACCCGGTGTCATGTAAATAAATGCCAACAGTAAGTTGATTGTACTTGCCAAAATGCTCCAAAATGTTTTCATTCTTTGCACATTTCAAATACTTTATCATATTTAGCCACAATCATACCCAACAACCAAAACTCCATCCGCAACCTTTTTTGGCCACAAGCCATAAGACTCATTCTATAAAGTTACTGTTTATAACAATTAACAAGATATCCGAAATTATGAGAAAAGTTAAGCATACAGAATAGAATATCTTGAATATTCAAATACTCAATTGCCCCTCCAAATTTACACAAGAAAAAGATCCAATGGTAATTATGCACTTACATGAACCAGGATCAATTGATCAATCAATTAGAGGATGAGCTTTCACCAGCATCCTTAGAATTATGCCCATCATGATCATGATGATGGTGATGATGATCATCTTCCTCTTCATCACTGGTATCTTCATCAAAGGACTTCTGTTTGTGAAAGATGCAGCACTTCTTGGAACTCTTCTTTCCCATGAATTCATTATCTACAGTTCCATCTTTCCACGTCACCTTCTTCTTCCTTGGATTCAGCCGTAGTACCAGAGTTTGAGATTGGGTGCTATCTGGCCCTTCTATTGTTATGGTGTTGGTTGTGGAGGACGAAGCCCTTGTACTGGTTGTGCTCATGATCAATAAATTCACTTTCTAACCTATAAAATGAAGATAGCAATTGTTCATATATTGTATAGAATTCTTCTCTCTACAAATAGATCAAATAATTTAATAAAAATATCAGAATGTCCAAATATGTGCTGCATTATGTAATAAACAAAAGTGTCTCCAGGAACTTGCTTCAACATTGTATTTTTCCGTAAAATTGTCACCAAGACCTTCAAATTTAAACCAACCAACTACAATAATTATGAAAATTATCACAAGACAAAAATGCACCAATCAGAAGCCAAACGGAAGTTCCAAAATTTTTGCAGAATCAAAGCCTAGAGAATGTGAAGCAAAATGCCACACCATTATATAGGCATGAGCATAAGTTCACACCCGTAATGATAAATTCTTACTTGTGGTGATAAAAAAGAGAAAGGATCAGAACAGTCACTTAACCATTTTCATTCTCTATAATCAAACTTTAGTTTTACAGAAACTATTAACCTTGTTCCCACCCAAAAGTCATAGCTCATTCTGGACATGCTTGCCAATCACAACTACATTTCAATAATGTTCAAATCTTAAGAACACAAACAGGCACTAAGTGTGCATAGCTGGGTGCTTTAGCAATAAATGCTTTTAGTAGAAACACTTAAAGCCTTTTCCTTTCTTTTGAAAAAAAAGTGTTCAAGTTCTCCGGAAACAACGAGAAGTCATTTGTTGTTTAAGAGACGGACAGCTTTCTCTAAATCATCTATGGGAAAATTTGCTAAAACTCTCAAAATGAGTTTTTGATCCCAAATAACAACTCAAACTATTCGCAATAGATAGGAAAAGCACTTTCAACTATTTGACAGTGGCTTTAGCTATGGAGAAGCACTTCAACAAACACCTTAATCCAATTGATTTACCACCTAAAATCTCAATGTCGACATGCACAAAATATCTTTTCCCAGCATCTCAATGGCGACCACATTCCTTATTATCCCAAAAAAAATCCACTTGATTTGGAAAATCAGAATCTCGAATTAGTTTGCATAACATTAATTCTCCAATTCCAGTAACAATTTCAACAAATCAGTTTGAAACTTAGCTTCTGATTGCATCATAAAAAACTATTCAAGCATCTTAATCGTTAGAAACAAAAAAAATCAAGAGTTGTGGATCGCCATCCCCAAAACCAATAGCTGAAAACAGAAACCCTCAAGCCCTATATTATCTAACACAAGAAAGCGATGGAAAATCTCAAAGAGGGTTCGATTGAACCAATCAGAGCAGGAAAAAAAAAATTAACAAGTAGAAGAATCAGCAAAAATGCTAAAGAGAAAACAGAAATAAAATGACTGAAATATAAATTTACGTGTGACGACGGAGAGGCTGGGCGCGATTGAAAAGGCGCAATGAAGTGAAATCGAGAGAGCAAGAATGAAACGTACTGACTTGGGAGTTCGTAAGTTGCAACTTGCTAAGGAAATCCGATTGGGCTTTGATGAGATGGGAGAAGTTTGCATTTATCAATTTCATATGGGCCTGATTGGGACAGTGAAATTATTTTGCCCCGTGAAGATAAAAAATATGAAGATGGCAACATATGAAGATTATAAAATAAATACAAATTACTGTTCTAATAAAAAATACCATATATTATAAATTTTTTTCTTATTATATTAATATGTTTATTGTTGATAAATTTTAAAATGAATATATGTAATCAAAATTTATTAAATAGATATACATATATTGAGTGGGAGAATCTAAATGAGAACTCCATGATGTAATATTGTTAGGAAACCCCAGATTATGTATTTAGAATTTGATATTGTCTGTTTGCTTGTTCTTACAAGCTTCAGGGTATATAATGTTATAACAAATTCCATTAATTTTTTATCAACAGATGAAAATAAGGAATGGAATCTAAAGAATAAGTTTATTATATAAATAATACAACATTCATCAAATTCTATGAAAATGGTGAAGATTCCCCCATAATCTGAACAATATTGGAAATTTTGCAACAGCTTTCTTTCAAAGATTAAGAATGATGCTTGTTCTACTATTCCACTCAGAACTCAACAGATGATCAATAGCTTGCAAAAAGAACAAGTATCTCTCTATATGATTCACATGAAGGAGGAAAATAGAATACCAGAATTTAATCGAGCAAAAAATGAAAAAACGAATCTCAAACAAACAGCATTGATGCCCCTAGTCAGCCAGTTACAAACCAACAACTCTAACAAGGTACTGAGATTAAGGAGATGCAAACTGTTTAGTACAAGGCAACTGTATTTTGGTAGTTCTTGATCCGTTTTCACATCGTTTACAGTGATACATCCATGAATGACTCAAAATTAGTAACACAGATCATTACTCCCTAAAAATGACAATACTTCTAAATCTCTTGCAAATCTTGAGTTCTTGGCAAAACTCGAAATGAATCTTCACCAGTAAAGGGATCACTAAATATATATGTTTGCAGGCATAAGACACAGCAGGGGGGAAATTCGTCCGCCAATACTCTTTCACCAAGTACAAAAGCATATACAAGCAAATATAGATTTACAATACAAGTAGTTTTACATAATGCTGCTACAATTGTTAACTTATCACCAACCAAGCTAGCTTAGGAATTAAAACTAACAAAAAGATAATCAGTGAGAGGCACGGGAATTAAATCAAGAAGTCCATGAAGATTTAAGAACCGAGAATAATAAATGTTGACAGTGTGGACATTCTCTGACATAATACAAATAGATTTCAAACAAAATTTGTTGATTGAAAATGACATTGCAGTGCATAAAACTCAAAAAACATGCTTACCTATTGTACAGAAATGCAACAGTGACAGATGATATATGCAGTACACAGATTCAAAAAGGCTGCAGGCCTTTGCATAGCTTTCTTATTTTAAAAACTGTTTATGAATTTACGCCTATGTTAATTCTAAGTATCATAAACTAATCATCCTATTTACACCTTATATTCACTCGACTGCATATGCGTCCTCCAAAATATGAGCAGTGATTTAGAAGTGAACCATAAATCGTAGAGTGGGGCCAATCATGGATTACACACAATTCAGACACGGCCACAATTTGTATGATACTATATACATAAAAAAAAGTCAAAAAGAAATAGCTCATGGAATTTTCCAAGCTCCTAATTTCAAGAGACACACACACAGAGCATTTTGTTGGAGGAAGAAAAAAAGATGAATTTCTGAGGTTTAATTTTTGAAAATGACAAAATATTAACATATTTGATTGTAAGAAATCATCAGTGCCACAAAATAGTCCAAATTTTAAGGTGCAGCATTTTACAAACTGCACCAAACATAGATGATCCAAGGCTTACTGACCCCAGCAACATTTTGTTGAATTACCTATTTAAAAACATCTAGTAAGCACGGTTATAGTTTATACTCCATCCAGTTAAAAAAAATTGATGCAACAAAATGTACAGTAAGAATTTCTTACCAAAGTCTGTGGATTATGGGAAGTACTTCTGATGCTCAAAAATTTTTGTTTCAATTACTCAGAAGCATCCATTCAAACATTATGAAGCACTTGCAATTACTCAAGCTCCTGCACAGAAGGAAATGAAACCCAACTAATCGTAAATGAATAAGAGACTATGATGGCATCAGCGGTGCTGACTTAATAAAAGAAGAGACTACTTACAGCTAAAACATACCATGCTCAGACTGATAGAAAAAGGATATTTCAACTCCACAAGGCAACCAGAATTTACGTCATAAACAAACTCAAACTGAAACTGGAAAAAGGTTGGCATAGCTATTCACATTTTTAAGACGAAATCTTCCATGTGAAAGACTGAATGATATTAACAACCAATGTATTTAGAATATACAGGTGACTGGAAACAACAAAATTGTCTCAAATCCACTCAATTACTCACGTTGCTTTAGAGAGAAATAAGAGAAAAAATACAAATGGACCCATTTTTAATCAATTTAACTGTGAATAAATAACATAGTTTAAAAAATAGCCACTCACTAAAACTTTTGTTAGCATTCGAAGAAAAATTCCAAGATGACTCTATTCATTCTTCCAAGCATACAATATCAATGAAAAACCAAGACTTTGTGACTTGGAATCCAGAAATCTCTGCGAGAAAGACCATGGCAATGTGTTTGGATCGGAAAGGGGTCCACTAGCCCACAACTTCTCGGCTGAAAAGCAAGACTTGAACATAAAAACAGCATTCCCAACCGATGTACCAAAGAGCCAATTGTAAACATCCCAGAAAACTTCAACTGGTAGCCCGTCAACCAAGATAGTATGGTTTCCCCTAAATTTCCACCTGAGCCGCTTGACCTGCATCACACTCTTTCCATCTATACGAACTATAAGGCATGGATCATTGATTCCATTTGAGTCGCATTCAATCATAAGATCATGAATTTGCCCGTTATCACAAAATTGTGCCTTGGTACAAAATACCTTCTTGCCAAAAAGATGCTCCCTTTTAGCAACGAAAACCGTACTAGAGGTAACAGGGGTGGCGCTGGTCTTCTTGAAAGCTTCTTTTCTCAAATCTCCGAGAAGCAAAACCATTTGCCTATCAACAACAACAACAACATAAAATCCCTCCAATGGCTCAGGCCCGGATCCGAATTTTGCAGAAGAAAGGTCCCAATATATGTCAATTATACAAGAATATGCTTCTAAGCTCTTGGATCCCTTTCTTTTGGAGAACAACCAAGGTTTTATATCAACCTTACAGAGGCACTGGTTTGCAGAGTCATCAATCCCAACGCTTAGGCCTTGACCCATCAAATTCTTGCTCCATGTTATAGTAATCAAGCAAGACTGGCCTCGAATACGAGATTGATAGACAGAAGTGACCAAATTCTGTGCATTTTTTGCTGTGTTTGATGATGAAGAATCTGCTACTTGTACCCCATTTTCCCCAAAACAAGATGGAAAATCTCTCATTTTTTTACCCAAGAACTTCAATTCACTTCAACAGATTCTCTCTGAGATCTTTGAACAAACGGTTTATGCAGCCTAAACTACCGAAATTAAGGCCAACTCAGAAATCGAAAACAGTAACGAAACAGAAAGATAAAGAAGAGCAATTACCTTTACCTTTACTTATCGGAGAAAAAACGTAAAATCTATCTCAGAAATGCCTCAAAATCTGCTTACGAACACTTGATTTGATCTGCATATAAAGTCTCTGATACATTTCTACAAAATCCCATCAAACGAATGCTAAAAGGAAAACATGAGAAACAGATAAACTGAAGACAAAACTGGAGAATGTATGTAAAAATAGCCTCATTAAAGAAGCAGACAAAAAGTAGACTACTTGTTTCACTATCAACACAAAAAATATGAAAGAAACCAAAAAAAAAAAAAAAAAAACTCCTAAATCAAATAATAATAATAATAATAATAAAACTGTACATTTATACCTCCAGATTGTGACAGATAAAATATATATATATATATATATAACCGACTGAAAATGAAGGATAATATGGCAACTGGGTATTGCTGTAAAGGCTCGAATTTGAATATTACTCTACACTGAGTAAGGGAAAAAGCATCTTGCTTTATCTCGACTTTGCTTTAGCTGCCACCCTCACATGAAATGAAGAAGCAGAAGTTATGAAACTCGAACTGCTAATTCAAGGATAAAAAGAAAAACTTCAACGGGACAATAGAGAGTGATGATAATAAATACCAAAAATAAAAAATGGATGAAATTATTCATTAATTAATGTTTAATGAATTTTATTTTATCGGTTTCAATTTTTGCATGCATTTAAAGGAAGAGATAAAGCATGAATGATGGAGCGAATTGTCCAGATGCCAATACGAAAAAGAAAAAAAAGGGGTCTCTGTCTTACTTATCAGTAGCGTGTGGCCCACTCGACGATGTCAAGGCTTTCACGATGCCCGTATTAAATTATTTTTTAATATTAAGTATATACTAAATTGATTAAGTATTTTTTATTTATTCTTTTATAGTTAATTATTGGCAATAATTCTTTTCAATATCATACAAATATTTGGAGAGAGAAAAAAATATAGCATGATATTTTTCTTGTAAGAAAAATGTGTTTAGAAATATTTTTTTTGATATTATTATCTTAAATAAATAAATAAAATTTTAAAATTAAAGTATTATAATAGTAGCTGTTAAATGAGAAATTCTATATATTTTTAAAATAGAATTCTATGTTTGGGAAAGTGAAAAATTTTTCCTCAAGAGATAGGTTGACTGGAAGCAGACCAAATTTTGGTAAATAATAAAAGACAGAGTGAGTGATTCCTTGCCAGCCTAATATGATTATGCTAATATTATTTTGATTTAATAAAGAAAAAAGTAAAACAAATACACACACACACACATTCGTCTTACATTTAGTTAATCTTATCTTTGTTTCTATATCTTTCTGCGTAGTTTGTAGATTGGATTTTATTCTTAAAGGTGGTTGGTAGCTAAATACAAGCCAAAGATTTTTTAAATTTCTCAATTTATTCCTTAACTTAATTGTGTTCATATTCTAGGACACGCGTCTCCTTGGCCCGTGCTCCACACTCTTCCATAATGAATCTAAAATTAATTATTGGGTTGGGCAATGTGCCACATAATATACACATAAAGAGTCGAGGAATTGTTTAGTAACCGTAAATGCACGCGCCACGACAAGATGCACGGCAAGCTAATTCATGTTTTTACGGCGAATAAGACGTGGTGTTCACGTGTACTTGTCCTCGGACGGTTAACAGGCGTTACATTCCAATCTGGCTTTCATTTTTTTTTTTTTTCATCCTTCTTCAAAACCTCGCGGGCCTTTTATTTATAGTCCAAATAATATAATATTTTCTTTTAATAAAAAAATAATTAAAGAAAATGAAGAAATTGTATTACAATAACAAGTTATATTTTTAGTATGTGATTAAGTATTTTTTTTAAACATTAAACAAAAAAATTATGATATATTTATATTTGTTGATGCGCATAAATTCTTTTGTGAATTTGGAGTATCAAAACTTTGATAGATTCATAATAATTTTAAATTACAAATATTGATCAAGGATAAAGACACTGGTCCAATAAAAATTCTTACATATTTAAATTAAAATTATTTTTAAAAAAAATTAAAAAAAAAACAGTATTTTGATAAATTTATTTAATGTCTGTTAATAATTTTTACCGACTAGATATCTGTTCATCGAATAATTTTTTGATCCCAATTATTGTTTAGTAAGCGACCTAATTCAGCACTAGTCACCTCGGTATCTCGGCCTCCACCTTAATTATTAAGGCAGCCTAATTCTTTTATTTCAAAAACGAAAGTCTCGGATGAGACATACGGACACATTTCTCAAGAAGCAGCTCAAGCATCCCATTACGTTAAGCGATGCCATCCTCTGCAGGTTACAGGCACTCATTACTATCCCAGACCTAATGTGTGGTAATGGTGAAAAGATCTATCAAATAACCATAACTAATCCTGTCTAATCAGGCTCCTCTTCTCCGATGCTCACATATACAGAGGCCTTATAAATAGTGAAATTGCTATATGAAAAGGGATTGAACTCTTTTGGGGCCATTTTTAACAGTTAAGAGAAAGAGGGAGTTCTGCTGGCAACGATCAGTATTCCCTCATAAATATTTTCCAAGCTCAGCCTCCCAAATCAGTAAATACTCAAACACTCATAATTTCTCTTTCTTTTTGACTTAGCCTTGGATAACTCATTGACTTGAGCGTCGGAGTTTATTCGTCGGTAATCCGATTTCACTCCTAACTCATTTTTTTCTGTGATTTCAGGTAGTTATCGGGGGTCCTTGTTAGGAGGTCCTACGTCGATCGCAACAGTAAAATTTGTGTAGTATGCTAAGTTTTTTGTTCTAAAAAAATTTAGGCATCAACTGAGTGAAACTAAGCAATTTTGTTTAATTCTAAAAAAGATTCATTCCTTTTGATTTGGACATCTTTGAGTGTAACCACTAGTCTCACAACAGTGTTAATAATTTTGAATACTTTTTCGGTGTATAAATTTAGTTATCATATGATCACTTGAACTCAAAGCTATTCTCATATGCTCTTAATTTACCATGTCTTTCGCTCTTGCCTTCATGGCTAAGCCCTTGTCCCCGATGCAAAGTTTCAAGACTTTTCAGCAGCCAAGAAGAAGGACCATGTAAGTTCACTTATAAACTTAGGTATCTAACTAGCTTTTCAAAAAATATGGTGTTAGAATTAAATAAGGTCTTGTATTTTGAGTCCCGTAATCGTTCTTCTTCTGTTTCGTTTGTCAGAGTATGTGGTGAACCGTCGCGACCAAACTCGAGGTCTGGGAAGGGAGGAAAGATCCATCATGTCCCGGAGCAGGTGACTTCTCTGAACAGCTCTCAGATGAGTGTAAAAGATCAACTAATTAACGAGATGAAAAGGGAAGCAAAAGAGTTCGATGATAATTCGTCAAAGAAAGCGAAGGATTCAAACTAAGTAAGAAGGGCTTCAAAACATGAAGTCTATTGTGTTCTATTGTGTGTTTGTTCTAATAAAAGCCTACCGATGGCATTTGTTCTGTTTGTTGTAGTATCGTCGATCGAGTACCGCTGTGTGTTTGCTTCATGATGATGAAACATAAGAAAAATAAAAGCCAATTTGTGTATCAGTACGTACGGATACGCAGGCTTGAATTGTGATATATATATATTTTTTAATTATTACGAAAAATAACTTAAATCCCTTAATTTTATTATGGTCTGAGCTTAATTTGGACCCAGATATATTATGCCACTTCAAAAAAATCGACCTATTGAACTCACATGTTCATGCATGCATTTGATAGATTCAAACAAGAATAAAAGGTTGAGTAGGAAAAATAACTTAAATCCCTTAATTCTATTATGGTCTGAGCTTAATTTGGACCCTAGATATTATTTACCACTTCAAAAAAATTGACCTATTGAACTCACTTGTTCACGCATGCATTTGAGATTCAAACAAGAATAAAAGGTTGAGTAGGTGGATAATAATTTTCCTAAATTTCTTCTATTGGATCGATGTGATATATAGGCTTTTTCGAAGCATAACCCAAGACCTTCAATGGCTTTTCTGATTATCTATATATTCACTGCTATTTCTTGCTTTTAAATATGATTCATCGGTTTTATTTAGGTCTATCCATATGGTGCCATCGATATATCCATCGACCGACTCTGTAGCCTCATATGGCGGCGTTTAATCTGAAATATGCTTCTCTGATTGTATTCTGTAACTTTACTAATTTTTGAATCTATTTTAATATTTTATTTTTCTTATTCCATTAAGGGGTGTGTGTGTGTGTGTATCTATAAATATATCTATATCTATCTATCTATCTATCTATATATATTCCATTTGACTCCACTAAATCAATCAAAGTAAATCGATAAGCAGAAACAAGCATAGACATTATATCTATATATCCATGTTTTGCATACAGGCAAATATTCTTTCATTTTTCAATATAACATTAATTCTTGTTTTTTTATCGGATGATATATTTTGTTGTTCACGTTGAATCAAGTACACTCAGCTTAATTAATTATAATTTTATACTTCGATGCTATGGTTAATTCTTTGGTACACATATGTATGCTGGACACTGTATATTGTTTAAGATTGCTTTCACAATATATATAGCAAGCAATTCTTGAATGGCTTTTATTCATTTCACATTTATGTATGGGGAAAATGGTAGAGTGAGTTAATCCTCGATCAGCTTTAATTAGTAAAGATAGAATCCTTCAAACTTTAATTATTTCCCTCAACCCGAAATGCTTGGAATTAATTATTATTTAAAATCGACTTTAACCATAGAATATTTAGAATTAGTTAGAAGCAATTCCCCCTTAGGTGCGTTTTAATTAACTGCTTTTACTTTATTGTTTATTCCCAATCCCCAATTTGAACGTTTCTGATCTCCTCTACGATCTCCTGGACCAATTAGCATGCATGCATATTACTTGTCCTCTTATTATCCTTTGAATTTGTTGTCAGTTCAAAGCAGTAGCAGAATCCCAAATTAATTATTTGTCCGACTCCTATTATAATTATACACAAATTTTAACAAGAGTACTACCTTTTTAATGAAAACAGTCTTACATATTATTATTCATTAAATACAGTCCACAACTCCACATAATACATTAGTAATACACGAATTATATAATAATATAAATTATGACATTCACCAGATACTAGTCAAAGTTTTTTTTCCTTGTTATATGAGCAATCAAAGTCATCCTTAATATCGCTCCTTAATTTTTATTTTTTTATTATTTTTTTTTTTGAGTTTACATTATTTTCTGTGGTCCATTGCATACCCAACAAAAATTGAACCTTTATGGGCTAAATCAAATGTGATAAACACATTCACATTAATTGCAAACCCTATCTAATTTGACCACAAATACCTAATCACGTAAATTAACATAATCACATACCCCAAGAGAAAATTGAAGAGAAAAATAATAAGAAAGACAATCGCTTTCCTTCATTCATATAGCTAATAACACTTCTGTTTAAATAGAAAGACATGAAACGGTAAGAAGAGATAATGGCCTACGTTGTAGAAAAGTTTTAAAACAAAGAATATATGCAGTTGAAATATAAAACTCTGTAGGTAGATAATTACTGGGACTTATTTTGATTGAGTAAAGATTTAAGACTTCAATTTCACACGTGGCGGCTTGCTTGGCATTATGTCTAATTATTTTAGACTCTGTCAGAATTATATGCTTACTCAACATCCTCTCTCTCCAACTTGTATGTGATAATATTACTCCCCAACTTGTGTGCCATAAAATTCTTTATTTCAAATATCATGCAACAAATACAAAGTCATTTCTTTAAATCTATGTCAAGGAAATCTTTTTTATATTATTTGGATTTACATTTATTTTTATAAATCAAAGAAATCATTTTCCACAAGAGTGTAAACGTAATGAACCAATAAATGGCATTTTCCTTGCAGCGTGAGAGCTGTTTTGGCTTGATAAACGTTAAAAAATGTTGAGCATTTGTATAATAATTTCCCCAAATTATTGCTCCGTGGATCGATGTGACTTGTAGGCTTTTTAGAAGCATTTGGAAAGTGGAAAGTGATCATGTCGAAAACCTTCCACCGCTTTTTATATAGTTTTTCTTCTCTTATAATTGTTTTTTTCCTTTCAACACACTTTGCCTCCTGATGAGTTTTACCCATTTTTTACAAAGAAGATTAAGTAACTCAACATATATATAATTATCTTTAGTAACATAAGCCAAATTCAACAGTGAGAAAATGCCTCAATAATTCATGAATCACGTGTATGGTCATACGTCTACCACATCTAGATTAAATAATGCAGCCATCATGATCGTTTATCTAACACACATCCAATAAAAAGAGAAAGGGAGAAAAGAAAAGTAATGAAATATCTAAAAAATTAAGAATTTTTATAATAAATTCAAATTTTATTTTTTATTTTAATTTTAAATTATTCATTGATTATAATTTTAGGTTATAAAAATATACATAACTAATATAATTAACATTTTATTGTTTGCCATGTAGTTAGAAGGAAGGATGAAACAGAATATTTTTTAAAATATGGGGTAAGTTAAAGAAATAAACAAAACAAGAAGGACCTGAAGGAAAGTTTCTTCTCCAGCAATCAGGTTTCAAGACTTACCTGCAGCAGCCAAGAAAAATGACCATGTATGTATTATAAACATAATTAATTTACTTAATTTACTATCTAATTAATTTTCAGATAACATAGTTTTAGAATCAAGATCTCGTGCTTATCTTGTGATTATGTTTCTCTATGTCCTTTTCCAGAGTATATCGTGGATCGCCGCGGAAAAAAGAGAGCGCAGCGAATCAACGAAAGATCCACGGGGAGAATTCTATCAACAACTCTCAGATCAATGTAAAAATTCAAAATAAGGTCATAAAAAAGGAAGGAAAAGAATTTGATGGTTTTGCAAAGAAAGCTCAGACCTCAAACCAAGAAGGGCTTCAAAACACGGGAGTCTATTTTGAATTTCTTCGGCTAGATTTCTTAGAAACCTATGGCTGCTGTTTTATGTTTGTAGTGTCGTTGATCTGAGCACTTTGTGGCGGCTTAATTACAAATAATATATGTTAATGCTTAAATTTTTTTCTCTGACAAAAAATTTAGTGCACCAAAGAAATTTTATTATTACGATTAATATAAAGGCCGCAAAAATTAGTATTCAGCTTTGATCAATAATTTTTGGGAGACTACTTGAAATTAGAAAGAACGAGCTAAGAGTGAAGGCAGATTATCGACATATAAACTTCGACGCTCAAATTAGTGGATTATCAAAGGCCAAACTAAAGAAAGAATGAATTAAGAGTGTTTAAATTATTTATCGACCCAGAATGTAGGGTTCAAAAATATTTATAGTGTGGGCTGGTTCTCGCTAATTGAACTCCATTTGTCTATCTCAAGGTTGGAAAGATCCCTCTTTTTCTTTTTATGTAGCGATTTTACTATTTATAAGGCCTTTGTATATGTGAACATCGAAAAACGGGAGGTTGATTAGACAGAATATAGCATAGTTATCCGGCAGATCCTTTCACCACTCCCTTATGTCGGATTAGGCACAATAAATACTTGCAGTTTGTAGGACAAGACACCTCTTAATGTGATGGGATGTTCAGGCCGTTCTTTAAAAAATGCGCCGGCTTCTCCCATATAATTCTCCTATTTTTAGAACATTAAAATTAAATTGCTTCAATAATCAAGATGATAATCGAGATATCGAGGTGACTCGAGCCAGGTCAGGTTGCTCGCTTTACAGCAATTGGAGATGAGAAATCTAGTGTCGATAAAAGTCA
>JAWDEX010000009.1:1922845-1939126 GCA_035221805.1 Trichilia hirta | reverse complement strand
ATGTCTTTAAATAATCTCAGTTTATTGAATTCGAATTTGATCTTGTCTGTCTGCGTTCTTGCTCTTACAAGCTTCAGGGTATATCATGTTATAACAAGTAACCGTCATTTTTTATCTCCAAATCATAGCAAGACAAATGAAAATTAGGAAGGGAATTTAAAGTTTATTATATAAATAATAAAACATCCATCAAACTCCTCCATAATCTTGACCAATGACGGAAAATTTGTAACACCACCCTTTCAAAGATAACTGAGAATGATGCTTACACTACTATTCCACTCAGAAGATAACCAACAGCTTGCAAAAAGCACGTCTCTCTCTACATGGTTCGTATGCAGGAAAATAAAAGACCAGAAGTTAGGCAACCAAAAATGAGAAAAAAGAATCTCAAACAAACAGCATCCACGTACCTAGTCAACAAGAAAGTAGAATCAAACCAACTCTGATAAGGTACACGGGAGATGCAAGCTGTTTAGTACAAAGGCAGCTGGGTTTTGCTAGTTCACAATTCTTTTTTGCATTGTTTGCAGGGAAGCATCTGTGAATGACTCAAAATTAGTGACAGATCATTACTCCATTCTAACATGACAATGATTCTTTGTCTATGGCACATCTTGAGTTCTTGGAAAAACTCAAAACGAATCTTCACCGGTAAAGGGATCAGTAAATACATAGGTTAACAGGCATAAGATGGAGTAACGGGGAAGTTCGTCCTTCAATACTCTTTCACCAAGCATAAAGCATAGACAAGCCAAAATTAGATTTACACTATGAGTAGAAGTTGTACATAATGCTTCTATGGTCATCAACTTCTCAGCAACCAAGCTAGCTTAGGCATTAAAATTAACAAATCAATAATCCAGGAGAGGTAGGGGAATTAAATCAAGAAGTACTTTAAGATTTAAGAACTGACAACATCAGAGGTTGACAGTCTGGACATTCTCTGACATACGAATAAGTTCCAAACAAATTTGGCTGATTGAAAATGACAATGCAGCACGTAAAACTTGAAAAACATGCTTACCTCTTGTCGGAAAATGCAACAGTGACAGATGATATATGCAGCACATAGCTTCAAAAAATGCTGCAGTCATTTGCAAGCAAAATCATGTCACATAGCTTTCCCATTTTAAAAGTTGTTTATGAATTTATGCCAAAGTCATTGTAAGTATCATAAACTAATCAATCGTAGTTACTCCTTATATTCAAAGTTACTCCTTATATTCAATAGACAGCATATCTATCTTCCAAAATATAGGCAGTGATGATGAAATGGACCATAAATCATTGAGTGGAGACAAATCATGGATTACACACAACTCAAGCACAGCAACAATTTGTATGGATACTATATACATAACAAAATGTTTACGAAATAGCTCATGGAAATGTTCCAAGCTCCTAAATTCAAGAGACAGACACAGGGAGAATCCTTTTTAGAGGAAGAAAAAAGGATTAATTTCTGAGGTTTAATTTGTGAAAATGGCAGAATATTAACATATTTGATGAGAAGAAATCATCAACGGGACAAAATGAACACATTTATGCAACAAAATGAACAGTAAGAATTTCTTACCAAAGTCTCTGTATTTTGGGAAATCTTTCTGATGCTAAAAATAGGTTTTTCAATTACCCAGAAGCATCCATTCAAACATCATGAAGCACCTGCAATAACTCAAGCTCCTGCACAGAAGGAAATGAAACCCAACTAATAGTAAATGAATAAGAGACTATGATGGCATCCGCTGAGCTGACTTTATAAAAGAACAGACTATTTACAGTTAAAAACATTCCATGCTCAGGTATTGATAACAAAAAGGATATTTCAACTCAACAAGTCAACCAGAAATGATGTCATAAACAAACTCAAACTGAAACCAGTAAAGGTTATTCACTTCTTTAGATGAATCTTCAATGTAAACGACCGAATAAAATTAACCACCGGTGTATTTAGAATATACAGGTGATTGGAAGCAACAAAATTGTCTCAAATCCACTCAATTACTTAGGTTGCTCAACAGGGAAACAGGAGAAAAAAATACAAATGAAGCTTCTTTTAATCAATTTAATTGTGAACAAATAACATAGTTTGAAAAAATAGGCACTCGCTAAAACTTCTTGTTAGCATTCAAAGAAAATTATCCAGATGACTCTATTCATTCTTCCAAGCATACAAAATTAGTGAAAAACCGAAACTTTGTGACTTAGAATCTAGGAATCTCTGCGAGAAAGACCGTGGCAATGTATGTGGATCAGAAAGAGGTCCACTAGCCCACAACTTCTCAGCTGAAAGGCATGTCTTGAACATAAAAACAGCGTTTCCAACTGATGTACCAAAGAGCCAATTGTAAACGTCCCAGAAAACTTCCACTGGCAGCCCATCAACCAAGATAGTATGATTTCCCCTAAATTTCCAACTAAGCCGCTTGACCTGCATCACACTCTTTCCATCCACACGAACTATAAGGCATGGATCATTGATTCCATTTGAGTCGCATTCAATCACAAGATCATGATTTTGCCCGTTATCACAAAATTGTGCCTTGGAACAAAAAACTTTCCTGCCAAAAAGATGCTCCCTTTTAGCAACGAAAACAGCACTAGAGGGAACAGGGGCGGCGCTGGTCTTCTTGAAAGCTTCTTTTCTCATATCTCCGAGAAGCAAAACCATTTGCCTATCAACAACAACACCAACATAAAATCCCTCCAATGGTTCAGGCCCGGATCCAAATTTTGCAGAAGAAAGGTCCCAATATATGTCAATTATACAAGAATATGCTTCTAAGCTCTTGGACCCCTTTTTTTTGGAAAACAACCAGGGTTTTATATCAACCTTACAAAGACAATGGTTCGCAGAGTCATCAATTCCCACACTTAGGCCTTGGCCCATCAAATTCTTGCTCCATGTTATAGTAATCAAGCAAGAGCGGCCTCGAATACGAGATTGATAGACAGAAGTGACCAAATTATGTGCATTTTTTGCGGTGTTCGATGATGAAGAATCTGCTACTTGTACTCCATTTTCCCCAAAACAAGACGGAAAATCCCTCATTGTTTTACACAAGAACTTCAATTCCTTCAATAGACTTCTCTGAGGTCCTTTAACAAACGATTTTGCAGCCTAAATTACCAAAATTAAGACCAACTCAGAAATCAAAAACAGTAACACAACAGAAAGATAAAGAAAAGAAACTGCACGTACCTTTACTTATCGGGGAAAAAACTGCTTACCGACAGTTGATTTGATCTGGATATAAATTCTCTGATACATCTCTACGAAACCCATCAAACAAAAAGTGAAATGGAAAACATATGAAACGCATATAAACTGAAGACAAAACTGGAGAATGTATGTTGTAAAATAAACTCATAAAAGAAGCAGACAAAAAGTAGAGCACTCGTTTCACTGTCAACACAAAAAATATAAAATTAAAAAAAAAATTAACGAATACTGTACATTTACTCCTCAAGATTGCGACGGGTAAAAAAAAATAACCAACTGAAAATGAAGGGCAATA
This sequence comes from Trichilia hirta, assembly GCA_035221805.1. NCBI lineage: Eukaryota > Viridiplantae > Streptophyta > Magnoliopsida > Sapindales > Meliaceae > Trichilia > Trichilia hirta. Next base: position 1,935,605 of record JAWDEX010000009.1, on the reverse strand, counting down.
TTGGCAACTGGGTATTGCTGTAAAGGCCGGAATTTGAAGATTACACTACACAGAAAAAGGAAAAATGGTATCTTGCTTTATCTTGACTTTGCTTTAGCTGACACGCGCACATGAAATGAAGAGTCAGAAGTCATCAAACTCGAACTGCAAATTGAACGAGAACAAGAAAAAGAAGGAAGTTTCAATTGGAGAAGAGAGAATGGTGATAATAAATACAGAATTAAAATTAAAAATGGGTTAAATTCTTTAATAAATGAATTTGATTAATTGTTTTCATTTTTTGCATCTATTTAAAGCAAGAGAGAGAGAGTATGAATGAGGGAGCGAACGGCCAAAATGTGGAAAAAAAAAAAAAAAAAAAAAAAGGTCTTTTTGCTTCCTTCAATCGAGTTGGGGACCACTCATCTGTGTCAAGGTTTGCACGGTATCTCTATGAAATTATTTTTTAATATTTAATATTTAATTAAATCGGTTTGAAATATATAAGTATTTTTTACTTACGTTGTTATAGTTAATCATTGGTAATAATTCTTACTAATAATATGAACAAGTATTTAGGGGGAAACAAATATAGCATCATATTTTTCTTGTAAGAGAAATGTGTTCAGTTTTTTTTTTTTATATTATTAACTTCTTCTAAATAATTAAATATATTTTTAATTAAAAGTATTATATTATTAATTATCAAATAAGAAATTATATATATTTAAAATAAAATTTAATGTTTGAGAAAGTGAAAATAATTTCTCAAAGGGTGAGGTGAAATTGACTAGAAGACCAAATTTGGTAAACATCAAAGACACGGTAAGTGATTCCTTGGCAGCCTAATATGATTAGGCTAATAATAATTTGATTTAATAAATTAAAATGTAAATGAAAAAAAATATATATATATCTTCCGCTAACATTTAGTTAATCGTATCTCTTTTTCTATATCTTTCTTCATAGTTTGTAGATTGGATTTTATTCTTAAAGGTGGTTGGTAGCTAAATATTGAAGGCCAAAGATTTTTTTTTTTTATTTCTCAATTTATTCCTTAGGGTTTAACTTAATTAATTGTATTTATATTCTAGGACACGCATTCGCTTAGCGCGTGTGGACACTCTTCTATAAATGAACCTAAAATTTAGTAAATTGGGTTGGGTCATATTATAATGCCAGAATCATTCTTCAATTTTTTAAATATTTTTGTTATAATTTTAATTTTTTATTATGAAATAATAAAATTAAGATTATGGTAAAAAATTTTAAGATGTACCGTACATTCTTATGCATTGCAGTCATTAACTTTAATAAAGAAAAATTGAAAGTTTTAGAATAAATGTGATAAACTATCTCATAAATTTTATTGAAATCATTATATTTGGGTTTCTATTTCAGGATATGTCCATTTGTGTAGGGATGGTAATTTTGTCAATTCATAAAGAATTGAGGACCTGTGCAGTAACGTGATTGCACGCGTTACGATAAGATGCGAGGCAAGCTAAAAGACGTGGTTTTCACGTGTATTTGTCCCTTGGGCGGTTGCCAGGTGTTACATTCCAAATTGGGCTTCTCTTGTTTTTTGCATATTCGACTTCATGAAGGAAACGTATTATAACAAGGTATTTTCTCGGTATGTAGTTAAGTATTTTTATTAAAAGTTAAACGAAGAAAATTATGATACATTTATATTAATATTAATAATAATAATAATAATAATTATTATTATTATTATTATTATTATTATTATTATGCCACGTCATGTTCCATGTTATTTGGAAAACAAATTTTACCTAATAACGATGTATGTATAGTGTTTTTGTTAGAAACATATTGAATGTAATGGTATTTATTTGAAAATAATAAGTGCAAACAAAATAAATTACCGAATTTAAGCAAATCAAGTTGGATTGACATGAAATTTTGATGGAAAAGTATTAAAAAAAAGGGTTGTCAATGTGTTAAAAAAATGGCAAAATATTTTTATTTTTTATAATTATAAAGCAAATAACTTAACCGAGTGTGAGCGAAGTTGAACTTTAAAACTTATTATACTTTGATATTGTGTAAAATGAAGCTGAAAAACAGATAATTTCCCCGCACAAATTAGAACTGAAATAGCAAAATATTCCCAAACAATCATTATCAATTGGGCAAAAAACACAAATTAACATGATTTCCGCTTTAGCATATGATAAAAAAACTGTGGGCACCATGCTTAGCTTAATATAAATATATTACTTATAGTTTATATTAATTAATTTATTGTGTTAATTATTTTAAGTATTTTTCTTAATAAAATACTTTGAATTTTCATGTGCCTTAATAACAAAGACTTAGCTTATACAACATGCAATGTGCAATAATTGGAACAACACCAGGCACAATCATCAAACCCAATTTGTAAAATAAAATTAAGAACCTTGCTACTTTATTATTGCACTAACACTTACACTTACACATACCCTTTTATATTTATTTAATTATTGAAGCATATAAAATGTTTATTTGAAAGTTCATCTTTACTATTTTCGATAATTGATTCTTTTTCTCACAATTCGTCACAAATTTTTTCAATTATTTTTTAAGAAATTTTTGTAAGGATGGTTGGTGCGTAAAATACTATAACGCAATATTTTTATAGAAATACACAGTGATATGTTTTTTTATTTTTTAATAATTAATAGGTCCAAAAATTAATATTTTTAAATTCTCATCATGTTTATCGAAAGTATTTTTAAACATATATTTTGTACATTTGTATTTTTATTACTATATAAGTGGCTTTAATTGTATTGAAAACAATGCATAATATCTAAGATTTGAGGTAATATATTTATATGTGAGCATCATCCTTAAATACTATACGTTAAAGAGGAAAATGTATGTTGGAAGCAAGCTTTTCTATGAACTTTTTGTTGCCTTTATCATCGCTATGAACTTTTTTGGTTCCCATTTTACAAGAAGTTGCAATGATGTTATACTTCAGTACATTTGATGGGTATTTCATGGCCGTGAACATATTAGAAAATCCAAGAATCATATTTAATTTAGAATGGATCAAGTTTGGGTTGAAAAAATTTTTGGGTGTTGGGTTGAACTTACTAATGGGTATATATAATTATTTATACCTAAACAAACGAAAGGGTAAACTAGTAAATCCAAGTATAATAGCTACAGCGCCTGTTCAAAAAATTTTGAATGTTGGGTTGAAGTTGGGCTTGGTCCATCAAAACCAATCCAGCCCATATGAATGAAAAGGATATTACATATTTTGAGTGGATTCAGAAGACTAATCATTTCTTAAACTACAATTAGAGGTCTTTGTCAATTTATAAGAAGATTGTGTAGTTATTAGCAACCTATATTTATTTATTTTATTTCAATTTGCTAATTGATATTGAAATAAAAAGTGACTAATTGATATGACTATTCAATATATCAATCGGACAAATAACAATACTAAACTCCTTTCTAATTTTTTTATAAACGAGATTTTAATCATAATTTTCGTTTTATTTTTGTCAAAAAAAAAAAAAGGTTTGTCAGTTACATCAATCTTTGAAATTTTAATGTTTTGGTGCGACAATTATTAAGGAATAATCAAAGAAATATAATAATTTTGATTTTTGATTTTCCTATAGAGTAACTATTAAAAAATAAAAAAGAATAAAAAAAAAAAAGATTTGATTTGCTTGTATCAGAATAAACAGGAGTAAATCAATCATATGCTAGAGATCCTGTTTATCATTATCACCTACTTATCCATTTCTATTAATAAAATTCTGTTATTGGATGACAATCTTTTTTGTCAAATTAAATTATTAGAATTTCTCAGCAATTGGAAGTTTTCTTCTCACGTGAAAATGACTCCGTCTCGCATGATAGAAGCTTGAGAGTAAGGTAGAACAAATCGTTTTCATGGCTGAACCCACAAATTGTCTTGTTATCAAGCTATTACGCGGAACATTTATATTACATATCGTACCAAATTTGACGTTATGACAGTGAATATGGATGTCTCAAATGGCATAAGTGCATTACTGGTTTATCTGTAGCGTTGACGGTTTAAACAACTCAGTATTTATGGAAATAATATAAATTGTTTATTTTGGACGTTAATTTATGTACCATAGCGACAGAGATTCATGTAACTGTTCCATGTTGTTGTTTGTTCATGAAATCTTACAAAACAGAAATTGAGTTAGAGTTGCTTGACGTGGAGTTGAAAGAGAGATGGCTAAGCTATCTCTAGTTATAGATTCATGGATAAGAGAAGCACAAGAGGCAGCAGAGTTGATGGAAGAGATTGATGCCACAGTGACGAGCACGAACCTGGAAAAACAACGAGGACAAAAGCAAAAGCAACACAGAGTTGGTGATGAGATTGCTCGATCCAAGCTTTTGGAAGTTGGGGTGAAGCTTGATCGATTGGAATCACTTCTCTATAACCCACCTCCAAAACCCATCTTGTGCGTTAATTTTATTCCTCATTTGGTAAAGTTTAGATTGATTTCTTGATTGTTTCAATTGGTTAAATTTGAAATTTGATGGAAGTTTTCTGTATTAGATTCTGTTATTTTCTGAGTATTTTTTTGGTTAGGATTAGATAGAAATTGTATTTCCAATGATCATTCATTCTCAGCAAAAGAGATTTGATACAGGTAGAAAGCTGTTTATTAGTTGTCTTTTATGCGTATAACAAGAATAACTTTCCAATTCTGGCTCCCCGTTGAGAGTTGAATGCACTATTTAATAGGTTGCTTCATATTTTCCTATCAGATTGTTTATATTTGAATATATATTTAAAGATGCCATGTTTTGAATAAACGCCCTTCAATTATCAATTGCATGAGCTAGTAGTGCTTGGATAGTAATCTGGTGATGCGGTGCATTTACAGAACAAACGAAGATTTGAAATCTCGATGGAAAATGCTATCAGATCTTAGGCTGAGAACAAGAGCATTGGCTGTCGGTCTCTATGCAATGCCAGCCCCCACCCTGAACAGGTATCGCACTTGTTCTTATCTTATTTATCATCTTATTCTTCTTGGAAGATAGCTTCACTTTACGCATGCATTTTCTTCACCTAGGGCATTAAATCAGGACCTGTCCAATTCACGTGACTTGTATGTTTGATAGAAATTTCCATACAGCTTACCAAAATTGTCCTGACAAATTACTTGATTGGATTCGAATGGTGAAACCATTATAAATGCTTTAACACAGACTACAATTTAGTCTTGCATTTCCAACTCGTACTTTAGGGGCGTATATTACAAATCCTTACTCCGTTTTCTATTTGGGGTTCCTTAACAGCATTCAAGTGCTATTAGGCTGAGATTTATTCAGTTTGTAATCATTTAATTAGAATTCATATCAAATAGCGGCAATAAGACTTTTTCTGGTTATAATTAACCTTGTCAATTCTGTCTGACTGGATCTGGACAAACTTTTAATTGCTTTTAAACTTGGTATTCGCATCTCTACTTTTTTACAGGCAAGGAGGCTTACCTGATGCAGATACCGAACATACTGGCAGAAAAGCCAACAGTTATGACCCTGGTACCACTCTAAAGTCTTGACAGTCAGAGAAATAAATACTGTCAAATGAAATGAATTGCAGCATGTGTAAGGAAAATACCTAAACATCAAAGCATATGTGAAGAAAATACCTAAAACATCGGGATAAGTTTGGGAGAGCATATAGAAGATAAGCTGTAATCATTCCCTTCAATTTGTTTACTCAAATCGTTGATATAGACAGGGGAAACCTTCACTTCTGCATTTTTAAAACAAAGAGAATGACTTGAAAATCTTAACCTTAATTGCATATACAAGAAACTTTGACCAAATACTAGAGTATTTCTAGCAAAGCAATTGACTTTGTGAAAACTTTTACATTTAGTCATCTTATTCTATTGCCCACATGCATACACACTCAAGGTCATGAATTCTAGTAATTGGTAAGGCCTGATTGGAAGCTAAAGGAGCCAAACTTTGATTTTAGTTTCAGTTTAAGCTTCCCATGCTATGCTGCAGGTCAAATGAAGATCTCATTTCCCAATGATGAGTCAGAGCTGCTGAAACCTCTGGTCGTAAGTATTTGAAGCTGATTAAGTATTTTATTTGAAACTGTGATTATTGGGCTTTTGACAATCCCAATGATGTTTTTCGTCCTTGTAGTGCTCAGAAGATACAACCCAAAGCCACATGCAGGTATTCAGTTTGAACACAAGTGGTTTATCATGCAAGCTTATCCCCCTCTACTTTTAATCTTCGTTTGGTCCCTTGTTTGTTTGGATGAGCAGATCAAAGGCCACAGTTCTTATATTTCAATGAGTTTGCTATGGAAGGTTTGCTTGACCGTCTGCATAATTCTTGGAGCAGCTGCATTTCTGTTTCTCTTGGCTGTTCTCTGTGCAGTAATATGAACTGCATAGCCAGCCTATTGGTTTGATCAAAATGGTTTCTTGATATGTTCATTTATTCCAGGACAAGTAAAAAAATCAGAAGCTTAGCAGTTTCCAGCATTCGGGATACTTTGTTTGGCACTCAAGATCTCTCCGAACGGATCAGGAAGCTTTTCCTGAAATATCCAGTGACTAGCACCGTCAGAAATCATTTAGAAGTAAAGTAGAACAATTTCCATTGTGAAGTTATTGTGGAGTCCTAAGCCTCTTAGAAATATTTCTTGCTCAAATTTTGTGAAGTGTGAAGAGTGATTTTGTAACAGTTGTTCCCTAAAATATTGCTGATTCTCTTATATATGCTGGTTGATATTCTCTATTGATAAGCAATATAATGTAAATTTTGGAATTACCCGTCATAGTTTTACTGCATCGAAGTCTATACACGTGGTGTAGTTGCACCTCATTATTATCATCAAGCCAATTTCTTGTTTCCTCATTGACAGCCACATAGTCAGGTTTGAACTTGACATTTCAATACCGACGAAAATAAACTCCGTTCTCTTAGATATTAGAACTAGAGATGGACCACAAAGGTAAAAGAAACAATGTTAATCATTTATAACCGCAAAATGATGTAGTGCTGTTCTGTCAGTCAAATGGTACAATGGTCTGAAAATTGTGGCTTGATACATAAGGTAGAAAATTGAGAGACACGATAGATTAAAATTAAAATAGAATACATATAACATAAGTCTTGTTACTGTCTGAGGAGAGTTTCCCTCTTCCTACAATTGAAAAAGGACAGAAAATAACACGGCACCAAAAACAAAATACTTTATACATCTTTAGCCTGCAAAAGGATTAAAATGGCACCACAAATAGTAATCAATAATTCACCACTGTCTAAGCAAAGCAACAACATTTTCATTTTCCTCTCCCTGTCTACATTCTTCTTCCTTTCTTTCACCGACCATTAAATGCTTCTCCCTTCTGTAATATTATTTCAAATGGGTTGGCTGCAATCCCTCTTTTCTCCATTGAAGAAGCTCTGGTTTTGCGTGCATTCAACTCACAGAAAGAGTACTTATTCTTTCCATTCTGGTTTTGTTATGCATATATTTGGCTTGATACATTGCATGACAAAGAACAGCTTGTGCATTTTGAATACTGAATACATGAAAACTGGAATGAATTCCTCCATTCTTCCTAGCATTCATTCTCGTATTCTGATTTCCTTGCCAATGTTTTTGTTGCCATGCATAATATATATATTTTTTGGCCTCTTACTTACAAATACAAGTTAATGTCTTCAAACTTGTCTTCGAATAATTTTTCAGACAGAGGGATATATATTTTGTATGAAGATGTGAAGTCTTGCCAATGTGAAGATGTGCTTGTCCTCTGGTCAATCCTGGTTGAATCTCAGACACCCTCCATGCCATCACACAACACTAAAGTCTAGCTTTTAATCGAATTCATCATGAATGAAATCAGAAAATCAGAGTCATTGGGAGAATGACAAATTTTCCGTTTATGTAAATATTTTATCTCAGTTCCTCATTTTTTCTTTCTTAATATGTCGGAAGTAAGTTGGTTTGTCTATTTTTTTTTTTTTTTTTTTTTTTTCAGTTGGGATTGCATGTTTTTCTCTATTTTCAATAGTGTGAAGAGTACTGAGAGATACTCCTGAGGTTGATAGAAATTTAATATGAAATTGATGTGAGACCTCAGCAATGTCTTTCTTTCTTGTGTCTCTCAAAAATTTCTTCATAGGCTTCATTGATAATGATGGGATCAGTCAAACTTCAATTCTAGTTTAAGCAACCAAACGTAAGGAGGCAATGTTTGGTTTAGCAATCTAGAAACTTGATGCTTCAAAAGAAATACACAAATTATAGGAAGAAATTGGAAGAGAATTTGGTGGTGGTAATCTGGTAGAGTACGAATTGCCAAGGGGACTGAGATTTGCATTAGTCCATCTATGGTCCGCACTAATAATGATCTTAACTAGACTTGCATAATCTCATCTAACGACAGTACAACTGTTGGGCTTGATGATTCTCGTAAGCCCAATTTCTGTTGCTCATTAGTTAATAGAATGTTACTAAATGCACCCTATTGTTGCTCCATTTTGATCAAACTAAGTCGGCTTGCAAACTAAGTCGGTAATCGATGGATTCATTATTTTTAAATTTAAGAAATCACAAAATATGAAGAAAAAAAAAATTCTATTACATTATCTTTAAAAAATAAATTGTAATTTGTTTTTGGGAATCCAATATATTATTATACATCAAATTTGAGATCCATATTTAGTAATTTAAAAATTTTATTAAAACATTAGCTTCTGAACTTCACATACTCAAAATGTAGTGTTCACTACATAAGTTTCTTACTTTGATGTAAGCACAAAATTACAAAAGCCTCAGTTACATGCACAGAAGGAGGTCCGCCCAAAATTATAAAAATTAGGCCATCGTGGTCCGTCCTCCACCTAAGCAAAAGACAAGGGTATATAAGAGGGATATTAACATCTAGGTCCCTATAATTTTTATATTTGTACAAATAAAGTTATTTCTTCATTTGTATCAATCAAATAGGTGAGGGTTAAGGACCCTAGAAAATAAGTGAAATATTTCTTTGTTAAATTACATCTCTTATATTATATTTTTATGATTGAAATTCATAATATAAAAATAATTTAAGGTATGCTTGAACTTGATATTATTGCATTTTTATTTAATTTTAAATATATAATACTTCTCTCACAAAATTAAATAGTTAAAATTTTTAATAATCACTAATTTTGAGAAAAATTATTATTTTAACATGTATTTATATTTATATGTAGGGATTCTATCCAATGGAATTATAGCTTAAAACGATAATGGAAGTTTGCAGCATGTAAATCTCAAATATCTAGCTAGCTTTAAAGTAGTTTAATAGTGAAAGAGAACCGTTTGATATAAAAAAAAACAACTTATATTTTATTTATACGGATATAATTAAATCGGGATGTGAATGTTATTGTGCATATTTAAATGAAAAATGATAAATATTTTTTATAATTTTATTAAATAATAATTATTCTATTATTTTATATTTTGTGATAAATCTCTCGAGAGATTTAAATATTATGATAAATATTTTTATTAAATTAATTTTTTTTTGTATTTTGTCTTTTTTATTGTATAACAACAATTATTATGTTTCTAATTTTTATATAATTTTTATAAAAATATAAAAATATAAAAAATATATATATTTATAAATTTTTATATTATTTAAAATATAATTTTTATTAATTAAATTTTATATAATTTTTTAATAATAATTTTATATAATTTTTTAATTTTTATGTTTTTTATAAAAGTTGGGACTGTAAAAGTTATTATACTTTAAAAAAGTTCAAAAAATTAATTTAATAAAAAATATTTGTCATGATAATTTCAACGAGCAATTTTTGTCGCAAAAAATAATATGGAGTTACTGTCATTTATAGTAACTATAGAGTTTATTTGTTATTTTCCTTATTTTAAATCACTGTAGTGAACTAATTGGTTAATAATTAATCAAACGATTAAATAAATATTAAATATTAATTTTCACTAGGTTGCCCGCTTCAAACTCTTGTTGGTTCTTTGTTCAATTATCGCTAGTGGCAAAGTCACCAGCATTCTGTGTACAGTAAGCAGTTTCGTTTCTACAATTGAAAAATGCAGAAAATAGAAAAGTACTTGCTCATTTCCAGCACAGTCCCCGATAAAACTCTCTTAGCATCTTGTTAGACGCTTACACTCTAGATACCCTCTGGTTTCCTTGACATCTTTAATTTTAATTGTTTTTCTGAATTAAGTACGTTAAGCCTTACCAAGTGTTTATTGATACAAAAATACGGAGCGGAAGAGAGCTGACCTGGGCTCATTTCAATTTCAATTCTTGATTTCAACTCAGAATTTTATTCTCTATTGGAATTGCTTGATTGCCTTTTGGTTATGGGTTCCTCAGTTCTCTTTCCTGCTACTTCAGTTGCTGGTGTTAGATGGTCTAGTGCTCGGGTGAAGGGTACGAGATTCTGTATAAGGGCCTCTTTGGACACATATGTTTCTGATATGAGTATCAATGGTAATTTTCCGTTCTTTTATTTTTTCTATCAATTTTTTATTTTATCTTTTCGCTTTTCTGGTTTCTGGATATCTTTGTATTTGTGTTGCTTGGTGGATTTTTTTATGTGTTTATTACTGGGAATTTTACGAATTTTTGAGGCAATTGATGTAGAATTTTTTTTGTACTTGGTAAAGTTTATTCAGTGTCAAGGAGAGTTGCCCAGGATAAAGTTAGAAGTCTGGTTCTGGAACACTCTTGAATGGCTTCCACCTCCCCTGATGAAAACTTATCCAAAGTAACTTAAGGACGGATAAAATGTTTTGTATTAGTACAACCTAAAATAATAAAATTTTGATCAATTAATTTGGTAAAATTTATTGCAATTGCACATTGTGTTTGTTTTCAGAGACATTTTATGTTTAGAGATCATATTAGAAATTTTTTATACTTTTGAAACATTTAATAAATTGGATGGCATAATTGGCAGCTCCCAAGGGTTTGTTTCCACCAGAACCTGGACATTACAGAGGACCAAAGCTGAAAGTGGCTATTATTGGTGCTGGCCTAGCAGGCATGTCAACAGCAGTGGAATTATTGTATCAAGGCCATGAGGTTTTGCTCATCCCAGTTCTTAAGCTTCTGGATGTTTTCGTTTGCCTCATGTGTATCTGTTTTGTAAATTTTCTCAATTTATCATTCCATCCTCATGGCTCAGCTAACAATTTGAAGTAAAGAGGGGTTTTAGGCTTCATTCTTTTGAGTAAATAGCAAAATGCTGTTCAGCAGTTCAGAAACATTATAAGCAGTTATCATTTTTGTTGGAGAAAGACATTTATATTCATGAAGTTTATTTGTTTGGAAATTTGTTTGTTTTGCCTATTTTCAGGACAATTGAAGATGTTAACCAAATTTGTGGTTTCTTCTTCCAGGTTGATATATATGAGTCAAGGTCTTTCATTGGTGGTAAAGTGGGTTCTTTTGTTGACAAACGTGGAAACCATATTGAAATGGGCCTGCACGTTTTCTTTGGATGCTACAATAATCTGTTCCGTTTGATTAAAAAGGTAGAGTTTGCTTAGTTGTGGATACGGTGCATTTGGATGATCATAATCTTATTTTTGTGAACAAGTCTTTCTTGCTGGGAAAACACACAAGCCATGCAAAAGAATTATGATTTTAGATTCTGGAAAAAGAAATATTATCCAATCTACAGTGTGATAACTGATTATAGTGTAGTGTGGCAGGAGATTCAGGTAGTTGTGAATAGAGATTTACGCCACAGTGTTGTGTGGTTGTAAAATAAAATAATCTGAAAATATTGTTCAAATAATATGAAATTGGAATCATGACTTCTCTCAGGATGGACAAGTGGGATGCTTATTAGAAGTTTAAATCAAATATCCTATATATCTGATACATTGGACCTCTATGTTTATGATCTCTGATAGTTTTTGTTGATCTCTTCAGGTTGGTGCAGACAAAAATTTACTTGTGAAGGAGCATACTCATACATTTGTAAATAAGGGTGGTGAAATTGGTGGTATGGTTATTTCTTGATTAAATAAAACTATAGATGGTTATGCTTAGTGATTCAATATCACCTTCTCCTAAACTGGTTTATGCTGTCTAATCTATTAATAACTCTAATTTGGTTCACTGACTTTGGCTTTTAACTACAGAACTTGATTTTCGGTTTCTGATTGGAGCTCCGTTACATGGAATTCGTGCCTTTTTGTCCACAAATCAGCTTCAGGTAGTGATTACATGTATAGGTTCCATTTTGATTTTGTATATATCATCTCTTACACTCTGATAGCCCAGCAGTGCAATGAAGCAGTATTCCTTCTTGAATCTAGAAGCTTTTTGCTCCTTTGGGATTTCTTTTGATGTATTTTTCCTCATATATTACTCAAATGAAGACTTATGATAAAGCAAGGAATGCTCTCGCTCTCGCTCTAAGCCCTGTTGTAAAAGCACTTGTTGATGCAGATGGAGCCATGATAGACATACGAAATTTGGATAGTGTAAGAAAGACATCTTATTCTCTTGCACATTTGGGCTCCCTGTTCCCACAAATTATTTGTTTACCTAAAATTTCATTTCTTCTTACAGATAAGTTTCTCTGATTGGTTCTTGTCCAAAGGTGGTACACGAACAAGTATTCAGAGAATGTGGGATCCTGTTGCTTATGCCCTTGGGTTTATTGACTGTGATAATATCAGTGCCCGGTGTATGCTCACTATTTTCTCATTATTTGC
>JAWDEX010000009.1:1906298-1922745 GCA_035221805.1 Trichilia hirta | reverse complement strand
CAAAGTAAAATGGGATAAAATTTTGAGCGGGTCAAAGGTATTCACGCATGATTCTCATTGGAGGATTTTTAATTTCTCCTTGGTGACGTTGATTTTCGGCCATGATACTTGGAGTGAATAAAGAAGAAGATGAAGATGAATCAAATAAATTACTAAAAAAAATTTCTAGAAATACCTTTCACCAAATGCCTAAAATATAGATCACAGTTCCAAGAAAGCATAAATAAAATAAAATAAAATATACAATGATTATAATTAAACAAAAAAAATATTACCATAATATATTTATAAAAGAGGCGACAAAGCCTTTCTTTTAAAATAAAATAAAATAAAAGTAATTAACTACTGTTAACAAATAAGGACTCAAATCATCTACTTAAAATAAAAATAACAATAAAATTAAAGTGCGTAAATTAAATAAAATGATGGAAATTAAGTCTCTCACCTAAAAATAAAATAATGAAAAAAAAAATTCAAGAAAATAAATAAAACAAATAGGTATTAACTCACACGCTTAAAATAAAAATAAAAGTATGAGAAAGTAAATAATAGTAAAATAAATAATAAGAAATTAAATTGCAATAAAGTAAAGTGCGAGAAAAGTAAATAAACAAAAATAAAAGTTGTAAGAGGCTTATCCTTATATAAAGCCAATTTTTATCTTAGTTAATTACACTCTCTAGCAACAGTGTCAAAAACTTGATTCTTAATTTAATTATTATAATTAAGTGTAAGCAGTCGTATTATAGTATAGTTTGGTGAGTCCAAATATCGTATTTCCAGGGAATGTTTTGCCAAAAGTTTAATTGATTTATGTCTAAGGTAAGGTCCAATAGCAAAGGTCTAAAGTAAAGACAAAATATATTATAAGCAAATTTTAAAATAATAATTATCAAGTAAAAATTAAATGCAAATTAAAATATTAAGGCTTTGAAAATTAATATTTTAGAATGATAGTTATTAAACTAGATTCCTTTTATAACTCAATTAAGAATAACTAAAGAGTTATCTCAATCAAAAGATGAAATCGTTTTATGCACAAAATATTTATTTTCTTTAAAAAATCAATATTTGATTAAAATTATCTCTTTGAATTAATTGATAAAATAATTTAAGAAATACATTTTAAAATATGTTAAAGTTTAAAGTATCATTTATGCCATATGTCTACAATGAATCAAGAAATTTATTTTCAAGTAATCAATGTGCCAAATGTTTATAAAGAATCGAAGAGTTTAAATATTTAAAAATAATTTTCAAAACATGAATATGAAATTAATAAAAAGAACTTAAACATTAAAACTAAAGGTAAGATATAGAAAATATACTATATATCCTTAGTATTAACTTCTTAGCCTTAACTAGTAACTTAGAAAGACATTATATGAAAGGAGAAAGAGTTTTTTTTATAAATAAAAGTATTTTACGAGTATGAAATTATAGGATTATAGAGCATAAAAAGGCCTCTATTTATAGGCAAAATGAGAGTCAAATGTCAAAGTTTAATAGTTGCAATTGTTGACAAATTTAGATGGAATCTTTGACAAATACAGTCTAATAATTTTAGCCGCCATAAAAATATCATATATGACATTAAAGCTTAATGATTTAGGCTAGATGATAAATATGAAAGTTTTAGATAATTGTCTCTTCTTTAATCTGTCACTTATCTTAGGTCAATCCAAAATTTTTATCAGAAGTTATGGCAAAAATACTAAAGTAAGTTTGGGCTTAAATAATAGTTTTGAAACTGTAATTTTGAGTCCAAACTAGTAGTTAGTCCAAATATGAAAATTTTAGCCTATTGAGCATCTTTCTATAGGAATAAAAATTACTTTAAAATCTCTATTAATTGAAAAGTTATGGCCTTTTTAATCTTATTCCATCAAAGATAAAAACAAACAGCAATTATAAACAACTTAGAACTTATACTAAAGACTAGAAATATGCATAATTTGAGAAAATTAACTATAATTTAATGCGTAAAATGATGAATTTAGATCTTAATACTTATACACTTTTGTGTACTCATCAACTCCTTATTCAATAGCGACTAAAAGCTTAATGTATGTCAGAGTGTGCATAAGACTTGATTTAGTATATGCCTTAAGTTTGGTCAGTAGATTCATGGCAAATCTAGAAAAAACTCACTGGAAAGCTATAAAAAGAATCTTGAGATACAACAAAAGAACCTTGAGTTGTTGTTTAAAGTATCGGTTAAAAGACCAAAGGACTAATAAGATTAAAGGCTATCTAGACATATATTTTATGACAGAATTCTATAAGAGAAGATCATTTGATAGGTATATATTTGATGTTTATGGATGCACAGTTAATTGGAAGGCATCATTGTAACATGTAGTAGCTATATCGATGATTGAGGCTGAGTACATAGCAATGGTAAAAGTAATTAAAGAGACTTTTTCATTCAAGAGCTCATTGCTGAGTTAAAGGTTAGTTTATAAAACATTCGTAGTTTATTGCCATGACCAAAGAGCCATGTGTATGTGATCACATGCATACCACAAAATACAACAGAAATAACAATTTTATTGGGTATTCTAATTTTTTACAAATTAAACACATTTGATTTACAATTGCTAACCTTTAGTGATTCTCTAATGAAGTCAACACCAATAATATGATGCCTTTGAGAAATCAAATGCGTTTATTTCCTCCTAATTGGCCAATTCGAGAGAAAGAACGAGAGAATTAAAGAGGGATGCATAAACTATAAATGAATGCACTAAGAAAGTAGAATATTTCTATTTTTGTTTTAAACATTTTATGAATATCATTGGGATCCCTAACTACAAAATATCATTCAGGCCCCTAATCGTAAAATATCATTTAGGTTCCTTAACGGTTAAAAATTATAAATTAACCCTAAATTCCATTTAAATATCTACGTATTTATGGAATATTGTAATTTACTCTAAATTATAATAAGGTTAATTTTAAATATCTATAACTTTTGGTCAAATAATATCTCCGAGAGTGCTAGCTCTCTTGCAGATATTATTTACTCTCTTTTATAGGAAGGATAATCTTAGGGTTTATATTGTGACCTCTCAAGTTCACTATGATGTTAGCTGTGAGCTAAAATCAATCTCATTGACCTCATTTTGAACTATTCGAATGTTCAACGACTATGGTTGACATCTAGCAATGTGCCATAGCACCTAACGCATAATAAAGAAAAACATCATCGAACCTTATTTCCAATTATAGGTTTTGTGTGAATATTCTCCTTCCGTTCGTCTAATCCCAACCAAATCAAGGCTCAAAACCTTCAATTCAGTTTTATTCGAATAATCAGTTAGTACAAATTGAACTTGTCATTACGAACTCTTCGCATGATATTTATACTTTAATCAAAGACTTTATTTTCAGTTGTTTATTAATATCCGACTGAAAACTCAAATCTGAATCGAGTCAACGATATCTCAAAATTTATTATATCGAGTCAACGGATTTCTTTTGACAGTCATTTGCTACTCGATATAAACAACATATGACCAAACTAACTTCTGTGTACAAGATGTGATTAGTCTCGTATTTATACACTATATGAATCATATAAATTTATACCAATTGACAACTATGACGTCCAAGGTCTGAAGAATAGTTAACACTCCCCTATAAATTTAATGATGAATCATTGACATCATATATTCGTGTGATTCATCATACTTTAATCACGTTCAAATAATAGTTATCTAACTATTATTCCACACTAATGTCCTAATAATATGACTATCATACCACTCGCACTAATATCATCTCATGATATTCATCGAAGACATTCGGTATGCCTACTATGCAATATTAATGCCCAGTTGATATTATATCTGTAAAAAATAATTTAGATAATTTATTATCTTAGACGATTCACATGCATATTCTATTACTAGTATGATTGGATACAAGAAGCAATATATACATATGAATTGAAACACTTTCATTATTAATAAATATGTACAATATATATTCTATAGTAACTTAATATAATATGCCCAAAATCGATAACACGAATTATTTTAAGGCATATAACACTAACAAAAATTGCATGAAGTGTCGGTTAACCAATGCCACCGGGATATATCTTTTGAAGAAGGGGACTACGTGTACTTAAAGTTGCAACCTTACCGACAAACTTCTGTGGCCTTTCGTAGCTCTTTGAAACTTTCCCCTTATTTTTTCAGCCCATATCGGATAATAGAAAAGACTGGAACAGTATCGTTTAGGCTGACTTTGCCCCCCTGAATCCCAAATCCATAATGTATTCCATGTGAGCATGTTACGCAAGCGATTAGGACCAGTCAATAATCCTTTTGTCCAGCTTTCCCCTGTTTCAGACTCAACCATCCAGCCACAGCCCGAAGCAGTTCTGGATTGACGAGTTATTCGTAAAGGAAAGTATCGTCCTAAGTCCGAAATCCTTCTCAAATATAAAGGTACTCCAACGGAAGGCGCCACTTGGGAAAATGCACGGCGATTCGCTAAGACTTATCCTGACTTTATCCTTGAGGACAAGGATCCTTGAGGGGGGAGGAAAATGTTACTAGCAATATACATATACAAATATCACATGCACGTAACCAGATTCAAGTGATGTTTCACGTTAGCACATGCAGGAAGAAATAGTTGACGAAGCCGTAGAATCTGTTCCTTAAATTCAGTTGAGCTTTAATAGAAATAAATCAAGTTCTTCAGTTTAAATTGATTTGCTTTGACCAAATAAAACGTTAGCAGATAATTAGGAGTTGCTTGTTAATTCATTTCCTATTCTTCATGTTATTGTTACTTATCAATGTATATAAGCTGTGCCTTATTAATAAATAAGGAGGATCCAAGTTACAGAAGCTTCCTCTCCTTCTCAAACTCTCTTTTCCTGCAAACTCTTCTTAATAAATAGTGTTGAGAAATTCTTGTTACATACCAGTTTGCTAGACCCTATGCATAGTTCTCGGAGGAGCCACATTTCCGTTTCTCGTGGTTATTCTCTGTGCTGTAATATTAGCTGCATACTCAGCCTAATCAGAACGGTTTCTGTAGATGTTCATTTATTCAACTACAGGTAAAAAAAATCGGAAGCTTTCCAGTTTCAAGCATTCGGGATACTCTTTTCCTGAAACATCCAGTGAATAGCAACATCAGAAATCGTTTAGAAGTTAAGTAGAACAATTCCCATTGTAAAGTCATTATAGAGTCCTAGTCCTCTTAGAAATATTCTTTACAATATGTCTTGTTCAAATTCTGTGAAATGTGAAGAGTAATTTTGTAGTAATTGTTCCCTAAAATATTGTTGAAGCTCTGATGTATGCTGGTTAATATTCTGTATTGATGAGCTATCTGATCATGAAAATTTAGGAAGGAATTATACATGTTGTAATTTTACTGGATGGAAGTGTGTACAACCGGTGTAGCTGCAACTCATTATTATCAATCCAATTTATTGTTTAACTTTTCAAGTTTTAGCCACATAGTCAGGTTTGAACTTGACATTCAACACCGATGAAACTAAATTCCATTCTCTTAGATCTTAGAACTAGAGATGGACCACAAACGTAAAAGAAAAAATGTTAATCATTTATGCCCACAAAATGATATAATGTCATACTGTCAGTCAAATAATACAATAGTCTGAAAACTGTGCTTTGATGCATGAGGTAGAAAATTGAGAGGCAAGATGGATTAAATTAAAATACAGTACATAAAAGTCTTGTTACTGTCTTTGGTAGGGTTTCCATCCTACAATTGAAAAAGGACAGAAAATAACATGACACCAAAACCAAAGTAGTTCATGCATCTTCAGCCTGCAAAAGGATTAAAATGGTAGTACAAATAGTCATCAATAATTTCCCGTTGTCTACGCAAAGGAACAATATTTTCATTTTCCCATCCCTTTATCAATATTCTTCTTCCTTTCTTTCACCTACGATGAAAAATTTCTCCCTTCTGTAATATTCTTTAAAATGGGTTGGCTGCAATCCCTCTTTTCTCCACTGAAGAAGCTCTGGTTTTGCGCACAATCAGCTCATAGAAAGAGTACTTATTCCTTGCTTTCTGGTTTTGTTATGCATATATTTTGGTTTGATACATTGCATGACAAAGGAATACCCTGTTCTACTTTCAACTTGTGCACTTTGAATACAGAATACATGAAAACTGGAATGAAATCCTGCATTGTTTCTAGCAATCCTTGCCAATGTTTTTATTATCATGCGAAATACATATAACCACAAACACAATTTCGCGTCTTCAAACTTTTCTTATAGACCAATTGTTGATCTTCTTCTTGAATTATTTTTCAGATAGAGGGATATATATTTTGTATGAAGATGTGAAGTCTTGCCAATGTGAAGATGTGCATGTCCTCTGGTCAATCCTGGTGGAATCTCAGACACCCTCCATGCCATGACTCAACACTAAATTCTAGATTTCGATCCAACTCATCAAGAATGAAATCAGAAAATGAAAGTCACTGGGAGAATGACAAATTTTCATGTTACGTAAATATTTTCTCAGTTCCTCATTTTTCCTTTCCTAAGATTTCTAGCTATGAACTATTCGCGATGCTACTGATATTTGATCAAAGTAACGGAACAGGTTTGAGTTTGAATCTCGCTCGCATTCACGATTAGAAACGTTATGTAATGTCCCCCAAAAGAAATATTATTCTTGTAATTTGATTGGCCGAGATATGTTGGAAGTAAGTTGGTTTGTCTATTTTCAATAGTGCGTAGAGTGCTGAGAGATAATCCGGAGGTTGATAGAAATTTGATACGAGAACTTCCCAAAGTTTTTCTTGTGGCTTTCAAACAATTCTTTCTAGGCTTCATTGATAATGATGGGATCAGTCAAACATCAATTCTGGTTTAGGCAATCAAACATAAGAGGATCACCATCGGTTTACCTGCCTAGAAACGCGATGCTTCGAAAGAAATACACATTATAGGAAGAAATTGGAAGAGAATTTGGTGGGTAATCTAGCCAGGAGGCCCAAGACTTGCATAGCCCATCTATGGCAGTAACAATATTGGGCTTGAATATTCTCTTAATCGTTGTTCAGTATTTCCTCTTAAGTACACATCGATCAGCTTATTTAACGACAGTAACAATATTGGGCTTTAAGATTCTCTTAAGATCAATTCTGTTGCAAGCCCGGAACAGCCGGGTTCATAAACATTAAGAGCCTCATTCAGCACTGCTCATGTGATGGACTAAGCAGGGTCGAGATGTCAAGCCTGCGGGCCGAGCTTAGCACGGTCCAATGACTGTCATGGGCTTGGCCCGTCACGGGCTTTGGCACGGTTGCCCCCAGGCTTTATATATATAAATAATTTATTATATTGTATTATAAAAATTAATTATTTATTATATTTTTATATAAAAAATTTAATTAATTAATTTATTTTTTAATATTATATGAATGTAAATTATATTCCTTTTAAATTTTTAATCAATATCAACAAATTTAATTTCTAATAATAATGAATCAAAACTATTGTATATTTATAATATACAACAAAATATAAATATAAATTAAATTAATTTTTTATTCAAAGGAATTAAATAACTATCTATTACATTTAATTGATATCAATCAATAATTAATACGACTATTTATTACATTACTATATTCAACACTTAAGTTATTTTTATAAAATATAAATTATAATCAAAATATAATTAATTATCATAATTTATTATATATCAATAAACTAATCTTTAATTGTTTATAGTTGTAACTTATGAGTTATAAATAAATTGTTATTAATTATCATTTAAATTTTAAATTTTAAATTTAATTTATTATATATATTATTATTTTAACTTATTGTATTTTGTATATTGTTGTTTTAAATTTAATAGATTACTTATTATTTTTTATAAATTTTAGATAATTTAATTAATTATTTACTTATAATTTTTAAATATAAAATTATTATAATAATAATTTATAGATTATTATTATTATTATTATTTTTAAATAATAAATTTGAGACTCATTGGCCCAGCCCGTTAGACAGACCTAAGAACCAGACAAAACACCGTCTATGAGCTCAATACGGCATAACCCGTATAAGCCATGTCTCATGGGCCGTGTCAAGCCTCTTTTTTTTAACAAGTGGACTTGGCCCAGCTAGACTATTGTGCGGGCTTAAGTCAGCCCAACGCTTGAGTATGCAAAGGGCCTAATTTGCCAACAGCGTCCGTTTGCCATTACTTTAGATTAGATTATTACTAAATACACCCTAATATTCTGGCGCATTTTTATCATACTGAATCAGCTTGCAATTTCAGCAATGAGGGAAGTCTATCGATTTATTTTTAAATTTAAGAAATCCTAAAACATGAAAAAGAAATTCTATTACAATATCTTTAAAAGATAAATTGTAATTTTTTTTTTCAAAATCCCATTTATGATTATACACCAAATTTATGAATAATAAAACCAAATTTGGAGATTCATATTTTAATAATTTAAAAATTTTATAAAAACATTTTCTTGTGAACAACTCTAAACATTGTCTTCATTCGCATAGGTTTCTTTGTTGTAACTCGCAACTCAGTTATAGGTTACACAGTAGACGGTCAGCCCAAAACAATGAAAATTAGCAGCACTCGCATCGTGGTCCGTCCTCCACCTTGGCAAAAGATAAGGGTATTTGACTAGAATATTAATAACTAGTCCCTGTAGTTTTTATATATTTTGAAAAATGAAGATATTTATTCATTTATATCAACAAAATAGGTGAGGTTACTGAGCCTAGAAAATTAATGAAATATTTCTTTGTTCTTATATTATATTTTTATGGTTGAAAATTCATAGTATAAAAGTAATCTGAGTTATGCCTGATATTATTGTATTTTTAATTAGTTTTATTTTTTATACAATTTTTATATATAAATTGACATGACATATTGTTATTAATAAATAAAATTATAAATTTAATATAATTATTAAAATCAAATAATATAAATTAAATGAAAACTAATAATATCATATCATATAAGTATAAAAAATTTATATACCTAATATTATTTTTTTTAAAATATAATAGTTTTCATATAATAATTAAAATTTTTAATAATCACTAAGTTTTAGAAAAGATTAATTATTTTTACATTTATATCTATATTTAGCGATTTCGATATGAATTTTGGCTTGGCAGCTTGTCAATCCCAAACATATAATTTTAAATTATTTCAATAGTGAAAGAGATTTTTTTATATATATAAATAACTTGTATTTTTTATTTTGTAATAATATAACAAAACAGGCAGCTGAATGTTATTACGCATATTTCAAATCACTCCAAATGATCAAATTGGCTGATAATAAACAAATTATTAAATCAAGTGTCAAATACTAATTTTCTCTCAGTCTCTCTCTTCAAACACTCGTTGGTTTTTGTTCCCATCATCGTTAGTGGCAAAGCCACCAACATTTTGTGTACAATAAACATTTTCGTTTCTACAATTAAAAAATGCAGAAAATAGAAAAGCACTTGCTCATATCCGGCACAGTTCCCTGACAAAACGTAATTCTTAGCATCTTGTTAGACTCTTGCGCTGCAGATACCCTCTTGTTTCCTTGACATCTTTATTTTTAATTGTTTTTCTGAATTAAGAACATTAAGTTTTGACAATAGTGATACAAAGATACAAAGGACAAGACTGCCGAGCTGGGTTGAAATCAATTTCGCTTCTTGATTTCAGCTCAGGATTTTTGTATTGGAATTACTTGATTGCTTTTTGGTTATGGCTTCTTCTGTTCTTTTTCCTGCTACTTCAGTTGCTAGTGTTAGATGGTCTGGGGCTCAGGTGAAGGGTCTGAGATTCTGTGCACGGGCTTCTTTGGACACAAATGTTTCGGATATGAGTGTCAATGGTAATTTTCTGTTCTTTCAGGGCTTTCTTTTCTTAATGTTTTGGCTGTGCTGGTTTCTGTGTATTTTTGTATTTGTGTTGCTTGGTGGGATTTTATTATGTGTTTGTTGCCGGATATTCTTTTGGGGGTTGTATAGTTCTTAATTATGATTTTTTGAGGAAATTGATGTGGTATTTTCTGTGTACTTGGTAAAGTTTTAATTGAGTTTCACGAGGAGTTGTACAGGAGAAAGTTAGAAATCTGGTTCCCGAGCGCTTTTTAGTCGCTTCTGTCTCCTCTGACGGAAACTTATCCAGAGGAATTTAACGACAGAGAAAATATTTTGTATAAGTACAACCTATGGAAATGTTGAAAATAATAAAATTTTGTTCAATTAGTTGTAAAATGTATTGCAATTGTACATTATGTCTGTTTTCAGAAATACGATCATTAGCTAATGTTTCCAAATTTAATGTTGGTATTGGAACCATATATTCTATGTCATGTTAGAAATTTTACTTACTTTGATATGTTTAGTAAATTGGATGTTATAATTGGCAGCTCCCAAGGGTTTGTTTCCACCAGAACCTGAACATTACAGAGGACCGAAGCTGAAAGTGGCTATTATTGGAGCTGGGCTAGCAGGCATGTCAACAGCGGTGGAATTATTGGATCAAGGCCATGAGGTTTTTGCTCGTCCTAGTTTGAACCTTCTGGATGTTTTTATTTGCCTCTTAAGTATCTGTTTTGTAAAATTTCACTGTTTATCATTCCACCATCTCAGCTCAGCTAACAATTTAAAGTAAAGAGGGGTTTTAGGCTTCATTCTTTTGACTAAATAGCAAATTATTTTCAGCAGTTCAGAAACATTTTTAAGCAGTTATCATTTTTGTTGGAGCAGGACTTTTATATTCATGAAGTTTAGTAAATTTGGAAATTTATTTCTTCTGCTGATTTTCTGTGCAATGGAAGTTGTTGAATGAATTTCTGATTTCTTCTTCCAGGTCGATATATACGAATCAAGGTCTTTCATTGGTGGTAAAGTGGGTTCTTTTGTTGACAAACGTGGAAACCATATTGAAATGGGCCTACACGTTTTCTTTGGCTGCTACAATAATCTGTTCCGTTTGATGAAAAAGGTAGAGCTTGCTTAGCTGTGGATATGGTGCATTTGGATGATTATTCTTCTTTTATCTTAACAACTACTTTTCCTTGCTGGAAAACACATAAGCCATGCAAAAGAACTATATTTTTGATTCTGAAAAACGAAATGTTATCCCATCTATAGTGTGATAAATGATTATGGTGTAGTGTGAAGGGTGGTTCTGGTAGTTGTGAATAGAGATTTACATATGGCCACAGTGTTGTGTTGTTGTAAGATGAGATAATCTGAAAATATTGTTCTATGAAATTGGAATCATGACTTCTCTTAGGATGTACAAGTGGGATGCTTATTTAGAAGTTTAAATCTATTGATCTATACATTTGAGACACTGGGCCGCCACGTTTATGATCTTTGATACTTTTTTCTTGATATATTCAGGTCGGTGCAGACAAAAATTTACTCGTGAAGGATCATACTCACACATTTGTAAATAAGGGTGGTGAAATTGGTGGTATGGTTATTTCTTGATTAAATAAAACCATAGATGGTTATGCTTCGTGGTTCAATATCACTTTCTCCAAAATTGGTTTATGCATTGCCTAATCTATAAATAAGTCTAATTTGGTTCACTGACTTTGCCTTTCAACTACAGAACTTGATTTTCGGTTTCCAATTGGAGCTCCATTACATGGGATTCGTGCATTTTTGTCCACAAATCAGCTTCAGGTAGTTGTTACAAGTATAGGTTCCGTTTTTATTTTGTATATATTATCTTTTGCACTCTGATAACCCAGCAGTACCATGAAGCGGTATTCCTTTTTGAATGTTGAAGATTTTTGCTCCTTGGGGATTCTCTTTTGATGTAGTTTTACTTGTATATTGCTCAAATCAGACTTATGATAAAGCAAGGAATGCTCTCGCTCTTGCTCTAAGCCCTGTTGTAAAAGCACTTGTTGATCCAGATGGAGCCATGATAGACATACGAAATTTGGATAGTGTAAGAAAGATGGCTTATTTTCTTGTTCATTTGGTATGCAATCCCTGTTCCCACAAATCATTCTTTTACCTAAAATTTCATTTCTTCTTACAGATAAGCTTCTCTGACTGGTTCTTGTCCAAAGGTGGCACACGAAAAAGTATTCAGAGAATGTGGGATCCTGTTGCTTATGCTCTTGGGTTTATTGACTGTGATAACATCAGTGCCCGCTGTATGCTCACAATCTTCTCATTATTTGCCACTAAGACTGAGGCTTCCCTGTTGCGCATGCTCAAGGGTTCTCCAGATGTTTACTTGAGCGGGCCAATCAGAGAATATATCACAAATAAAGGGGGCAGGTATGTTTGCTGGTCTATTAATCTTGTTTGTTTTCTCCTCTGATAGACTAATTTCCCCAACTTTGTCATCTCTTTTTGCTAGAACAGGTTCCATCTTAGGTGGGGATGCAGAGAGGTACTCTATGATAAATCTACTGATGGAGAAACATATGTCACAGGACTTGCCATGTCTAAGGTAAATTGCTTCTTGTTTGCCTTTAATTAGATGGTGAAAGCTAAGTTATTATATTTTCGCGTCTATTGATATTTCCTTGGATTGAAACTAATGGAGTGACTGGACTTCTGTAAATTGTTTTTTGAGAGACACTTCTGTGTCTTATTTGAGTTTATTCTTTAAGGCCTATTGTCTTAAAAGTTTTCATTCTATTTCAGGCCACTAACAAGAAAATTGTTAAAGCTGATGCATATGTTGCAGGTTTGTGGTTAAATCTTGTTCTTTTTGATCTTCTCTTTTTACTTTCTGATGTTGGCGACTAGTTCTTTGTTATTCAACTTTTCATTTCATTGCAGCATGTGATGTCCCTGGAATTAAAAGATTACTTCCATCATCGTGGAGGGAAATGAAATTTTTTGACAATATATATAAGCTAGTTGGAGTGCCCGTTGTCACAGTGCAACTTAGATACAATGGTTGGGTTACTGAGTTACAGAACCTAGAACGTTCAAGGTGATACTCTAATCTTTAGTGGGGTTAAATTATCATTAAGGGCCTGAGAAAATCTGCCCTTTCACTTCACTTACTGACCAGTAACTGAAGAAGTCGTCCAATTTGTCATGAATCCTGTTTGTAACTGGTAGGCAATTGCGGCAAGCTGTTGGGTTAGATAACCTCTTGTACACTCCAGATGCAGATTTCTCTTGCTTTGCAGATCTAGCACTCTCTTCTCCTGAAGACTACTATAGGGAGGGGCAAGGTTCATTGCTTCAGTAAGGAAAACTTATATTCTCATAATTAGCTTCATTATGAGTCCAGTATGGTATCCTTGTGCCCAGTTTTTCTATTTGCAGTATTATCTGTTTTTGTATTCTGTCATGCTTACTACAATTACATTTTTCAGATGTGTTCTGACACCGGGCAATCCTTACATGCCCTTAACAAATGATGAAATCATAAAGAGAGTAGCAAAACAGGTTGATGCTTTGTTTCATACGGTAGCTATGGCATTATTGTTTTTCACTTTTCTTACTTTGACGCATATCTCACGTTATAGTGACTTAAGCCCCACAAAAATCATGCAAGATTCTATATTGGTTCTGTGCTGTTCATATATTCGTGGTTCTTATTTTTATCAGGTTTTAGCTTTATTCCCATCATCCGAAGGCTTAGAAATTATTTGGTCATCTGTTGTCAAAATTGGGCAATCTTTGTATCGCGAAGGACCTGGTAAAGACCCATTCAGACCCGATCAAAAGACACCTGTGAAGAACTTCTTCCTTGCGGGTTCATATACCAAACAGGTAACTATATACACTCATTCATTCCCAATATTTTCCTCAGATTTAATCCGATTGATCATAAAGGAATCAGTGTGTCCTAAATGGCTTTTACCTTTACAGGATTACATAGATAGTATGGAAGGAGCAACTTTGTCGGGCAGACAGGCCTCAGCCTACATCTGCAATTCCGGGGAAGAATTACTGATGCTCAGGAAGAAACTTGCAGCTTTTAAATCTCAAGAACAGATGCAAGTTTCAACTACTACCGAAGAACTAAGTTTTGTCTGAAACACCACAATTCATTCACCGAGCGATACGCAAACCATCATTAGTGGTTGAGGCTGGGTGGTCGCTGCAGTGGGAGTAAAGCTAGGCCAACATCCATGTAAATTGAATGAGAGAGATATGAACTGGATGGAATTTATTTAAAAATTGGAATATTTTAGGTACAAATGAATGTATTCTGCAATCCATACCATTTTCTTCATTGATAATATATATCCCAATTGTTTGGGGATCTGATTCCGGAAAGACTGAGCCCTAACAATCATGAGGATCTGATTCCGGAAAGACTGAGCCCTAACAATCATACTTATTTGCAAAACACAAATACTGAGCTATGTTGGAATATTTATCTCCAGAAACTAAAGTACTTAACAGATTTATCGTGTCACATCATATTAAGAATTCTCAGATGCAGAAGTCTAAGGTGGTGCATATTGCTTTAAATGGAAGTATTTTGATTATGATACAGCTGATTGTATTTTATAGTTCTTTATAATTTTTATTCCACATCTGACATCTCAAGTTGTTTTGTTAAATTTCTTGAAAATGTCAAAAAAAATTTAGAACCGCAACAAAAAATTTGGAATTTGTATGACAGAGCCAGCGGTAATGATTTAAAATTGCCCAGACCTCAATGTGATCCAGCTGGATTTATAAAAGTAGCCCGGAACGAGCCTGAATTGTTAGTAGGTAGATAGAACATTCTAGTTGGCATTTGAAGTCCATGAGGGCCGCGGAATTATACAGAATTAGCTGCTGCATTAGTGATAATATCAATCCCATGGAGCAAACTAAACTCGTGCAATTTCAAGCGAAGCAACAATTTGTACCCTAAGAGATTCAAGACAAATTCTTCTTGTAATTTCCTCTTTGACATCAAAATCACTCCTTAGAGAAAAAATAATATCAGCACACTAAAAAGAATTTCATGGCTTATTGAACGTTAGCAAAAACCTACTGACATTTGTGTTTTCCCACCATCTCTGCAATTGATGAACAAGCCAAATACCAGAAAAGCAGACTTTCAAGAGGCAAATGAGAGGATTTGGATGGTCAATTTGAGTATAAGAACGGAAACGATCAAGTTGAAAAGTTATACGAACTGAGATTTGGCCAAAACTTTGAAACAGATCATAATCAACAATAATCGACTAGACAGTTACCAGAAAAACAGACTTTGATGTTCAATTTCATGCCCGTAGATCAACAATGGCATTAAAAGTTTGGAATTCCAGCGTACAACACAAACAACTATAACAACAATCACAGAAAAATGGAAGAAATTCTACATGTAGGAGTCAAAAACAATAAAGACTTTTCATAGTTCATTCATTATTCAAAGATAGGATAGAGTGAGTTATAAACAAGGAGACGAGATTTCAATTTCGGATGTGAATGATATGGTAACCACTCTAAAGTCTGATTATGATAATGCTTATTTTTTTACTGGTATCAATATAGCAATATTACATATTGCCTGATATCTTCATTTAGTTGTTCATCCTCCCTTTCTGGGATAGGTTAATGATAATAAGAAAGAATTTTAGTCCTGCTACAACTTTATGAATTTAAGGTTATTAAATTTGAAATGGTTAGACATTGTATCATTTGCTTATATTAGTTGATAATTTTCTCTTTATTTCAATGAAAGGGGACTTTCACTTCTGAAATTTATGTCGAAGATCGTATATTTGAAGATCCGACTATTAGATTTCGAGGTAAAAATCATCATTGTGGTTGACATGAGAAATGTATAACTAGCTTATTGTCTTGTTCTGTAATTGTGTAATCTTATATTGGCCGTTCAGCATTCAGTACCAAGATTATATTTTACTAGCATACCTGAAAAACAAATCTTGATCTATTTCTCTCTCTGTTTCGTGTCTACTTAAAGAAACAAAAGAGTTTACTGTACTAATTTCTATGGACTTGGGCTATTTAGGCAAGGAGTTGCATTCACGAAACTTAAGATTGCTTCTTCCTTTCTTTGAACATCCATCAATTGGATTACAAAAGATTGAGAAGGTTATTCTCAATGAATTGATGCTTGCTTTCACTTGATTAATTTTAGCTGGGTATCAACACTGACATTGTTAAATGCTTGTGAAGTAGGTGGTTCACTTCACTCGACATAATTTTAAGGGTTTAACTTTGATTGGTGAAGTAACATTTCATCCAATTTGACGTAAAGAAAAATTATAATTTAATGTAAAGAAAAATTTAAAAATAAAGTCGTCGTCTATCCAAATAATAATGGGATAGATCACCTAAAAAATTTAGATTCTAAGTTCGGGGAGTTGATTAAGTGTAGGGAAGGTGTTAGGCACTCTACAACTTCCGTAAAAACGGTTACCAAAAAATATTGATCTTGAATTTTAATTTTTCAAAATTTACCCTTATTTACA
>JAWDEX010000009.1:1879096-1896019 GCA_035221805.1 Trichilia hirta | reverse complement strand
TTCACACAAAACCTATAATTGGAAATAAGGTTCGATGAAATTTTTTTTTATTATGAGTTAGGGGCTATGGCACATTGTTAGATGTCAACCATAGTCGTTGAGCATTCGAATATTTCAAAATGAGGTCAATGAGATTGATTTCATCCCACAGCTAACATCATAGTGAACCTAAGAGGTCACAACATAAACTTTGAGATTATCCTTACTATAAAAGAGAGTAAATAATATCTGTAAGAGAACTAGCACTCTCAAAAATATTATTTAGCCAAAAGTCGTAAATAGTTTACGCGTTAAATTGTTTAACAAGATGAGAACTTAAAAGTTGACCTTATTGTGATTTAGAGTAAATCACAGTATTCCATAAATATGTAGATATTTAAATAAAATTTAGGATTAATTTATGATTTTCAAAAATTGAGAAACCTAAATGATATTTTATACTTAGGGCTTAAATGATATTATTCAAGTAAAGACTTGAATGATATTTTATAGTTTTAGGTCCCAATAATATTTATTATAAAATTATAAAATTAAAAGTAAAATCGTTTCTCCTTCTCCTTAGGCTCACTTTTAGTTTCTCAGCTCGCTCTTCAATTCTCTCGTTCTCTCTCTCGAATCGGCCAATTAAAGAGAAATTAAAGGCATTTAATTTCTCAGAGGTATCATATTATTAATATTATATTTTATTAGAAAATTATTAAAAGTTAGTGATTATAAATTAAATATATTTAATTGATATAATTATAAAATATTCGATAAAATTATTGTTTCTGCTGCATTATACGATATACGATATACACGTGATCACACACGTCAATTATCACCTCCGCTAATGTCCTATACAAAATACGGCAGAGCAATGAGTAGCGAATGTTAGAATTGATCAGATAGATAAGGTTTTGTTTAGCTGTTCAAGGAAGGAAAAAAAAAAATTGAACTTTTGGTGCCTAATTTTGTGACTTCTTATACAGGGTTCCAACTATACATCAAATTTTGTGCTGGAAACGTGGAAACAAAGGTACTTAGCCTACTATCTTTCTTCCTGTTCGTGCAAAATCCAATGTATCGAGTCATATGGAGCTATTTGATATACTTTCGTTTGTGCAGCAACATTTCAATCAATATCAATCACTAGTTGAGTGCTTCCCTCTTATGATGTAGATTACCTCTATTCACAATTTACAGAATCCCCATTGATAAATTATTTGAAAAATTAATGGTCTAGGAGATAAAGGAATAAGTTACTAGTAAGATGAGAAGGCTAGGAAGTGGTTTTCATATGCAAGGTTTGCTTCTGAACAAGGTTTCATCCCACAACCCTTCTTATTGTGTCTTTGATGGTCCAATGCAGAGGTGGAAGGCTGAGGAAGTTAAGAATGTTCCGCTGACCTGTCTCCCTTAGATGAAAAAATAGCTTTCAACGAGGAATGTTTCCGTTGTCGCTTCTTCGACTTGTTAATCAATTGCTAGTTTCTCTGTTTTGTAGAACCTACCTGAAACTTCCGTGGAAGCCTCTCATTTCTATTGATGGAAGCACTACTGTCTATGAACTAAATGATGAGTTTGAAGTAGGAATAATTAATGTTTGTTCCACTTTTTTGTATATTTGATCTAATTTATTGCATATCGACGAGTGCTGCTACTTTAATTCGCTACTCTCTGAATTTAACAGATTATTCGGCATGCTGATAGTTGGGATGTTTCTGCACTAGAAGCAATTGGCCAGATATTCACCCAAGTGACTGAAATCTGCAAGTCTCCAGAGATCCGATGCAGCCTAAATTCATGCATGACTAATATTGCCAGTTGCTCTGACGATGTAAAACTGAAATAGTAAAATTATGACATTTGAACTCATTCTAGATGCTGAAACCTTTGTCCCACCCGTCCTGGGATAGAGTGCTCATATAAGATACTTAGAATGTTTATTCTTACTCTTATCTATGCAATCAAATACTCCCCAGACATTTAGATTCTTGTCAAAGAGAGATATATGATAAGCTTTCTGCACTATTCATTGCTTGAAGTACGGACATTCTTTTGGGCTGAGTAATGAACCTGCCTAACTTTATTCCCAACCAAGCACATTATAGCTGCTTTTAGGTAAACTCGTTGAACCTTAAAAACATCTAAAACTGTTAAAAAATTTGATGTGTTTTTAGAAGGCATCAGCTAAGCATTGTAATGATGATATGGGGACATATTTCCAATTGCCATCAAGCAGAAATAAGAATATTTTTCTTTTTACTTTGTAAAGTAATAATGAGAAACTGAGCTCCTCATGTTCTGGCGCAGAAAGTCCACCCCTTTGTATTAGAAAGCAACGAATATTTATGTCTACATTTTTCATTACTTGTATGAATTCATTATTATTTCGAGAGAATCCGAGGTGACGGTGGTGGGGGTGGCAGGAATTGCTAAGCATGCGCGCAAGCAATTGATTGTGTTTGTGTGGTTTTTGCTTTTATGACGTGGGCATTGCGGGCATAATCAATAGGCGTTTGAATTTACTTGGCCACTCAAATTTCCTTTTGAGTGGGAAAAATTGTCCCCTCTTTCATGAGTCTACACAAATTGTTCATATATTTGCTGAATAGTTGGCTAAATAAAGCCAAAAAAAAGAAGTTTGCTTATATTAGAATCAACTCTTCATTTAAATTTCAAACAGTATTTTGAAAAGTTTGCAATCATTTTTTTCAATTAATAACTAATTACAAGATATTACTTGTTCCAACAAAAGATTATATTAATTAAGTGAATGTTAAGGTTTCAACGGAATCGATGTTGGATTTTGAATTATATATGTGTGTCAAATTTCAAAGAGTTGAATGCTTCTTTTTCTAGGTCATCAGATTTTCTTCTCTTCAACAGCTTACAGCTCCTGCATTTGAATTCGAAAGAGACTTCAGTTTTCACTCATTCAAGACTTCATAATCGTCATAGGAGAAATTTAATCCATTGACTTTATATTATAAACTTCAATTTGGAGCGAAACAAGCTCTTTTAACGGAGTCTTCAAGTACCCAAAAACCAACGTACTTAACACATGAATCCAATTTTCTACAGAAAACGCAAGTTTTTATCATCAATTTACATTCACCAAATAAATATTATCGCATATATATAATTACAGAATTTTACGAATTCATCTTCAAATTAAATCAAACAATATAAAATATATAACGATCTCAATGATCATAAAAGAAAAAACATTTAAACAAAAATCAACTTCCGAGGTTTTGTTTCAATTCAATCCTTCCTCCATGCATATAACAACAAAGAGAACCCTCCATTACTCCCACAAGACCTAGTAGATGAAGAACACGAACTTCTACCGCCATCACTGCTCTCCTCCGCCCATTGCAACACACTCGAGCAGGAAGGTGATGGAGACAAGGAAGCCGACGTCGTTGATGTCGATGACAAGCTCTTCTTCATCAACCTCTTTTCTGGGCCAACCATTTCTGGCCACACCCCACCATCACCCACTTGAAAAATAAACACACCATGCCCATTTCCTCTGTGGCCGCCGCCGTTATCAGCTGTACTACCTCCATTGTTGTTATTATCATCGACCCAGTTGAAAATGTCCCAGAAAAACTCTACTTCAATGCCGTCAACATAAATTCTTTCATGGCCTCTGAATTTCCACACAAGCCTTTTGATCACAAGACTGGTTTCACCGTCAACGTGTACTTTGAGTACTCCGCCGCTGCATTCTACACCAATTTCATGTTTAGATCCCATGAACTGAGCTCTAGATGTGTAACTCTTGCGTCCGAATACATGCTCTCTCCTTGACACCGGATCAGAAAGATGGCGACTCACGATCATCAACCCAGATCGTCGAGTAAACTCGTCGTGAAGATCACCCAGGAAGAATTCTAGTTTTGCATTGCATGATATGGCGACGTAAAAGCGAGAGTCGGGCTCAGCCGAGTTCTCAATGAATTCAGCACGAGTGAAGTCCCAATAAAGCTTGATTCTCTGGTAATGGTGGTGGGTTAAGTAGATGGATTTGGAGCCGGGTCTGGTTCTGAAGAATGAGAAGGTAGAAGGGTATAGTGAAATGGTGATGGAGAAAGAATCAGCAGCATAGATTGTTAAGGAATGAGAGGAGAGATTTTTTGACCAAGTGAGTGTGAGATAAGTTGGGGAATTGCATATTTTAGTTTGGTAAATACACGTAATGAGATTTTGAGGCACTTGATAACTGCTGCCGCTTGAAAATGTGCTGGGATGACTGAAACATGCTGGAATCATGGTGTTCAATGTCAATCTATTGTGTGTTCTCTAACGATAAAAACATGGAATAGAAGAATTACATATGGTAAAATTTGGTGTATAAAGAGATTTTGGTTTTGGGCTAATGGGTTTTGTTTGCTTCGTTTGTGAGGTTCTGAGGTTGAAAGAGAGAGAGGGAGGAGAGCAGAGCAGAGGAGGTTTTTGTTTTGACGATGAGATGGGATGTGAATGAGGATTTTGGAGGCTTTTGTGTTTGGTTTTGTATAGATCGATGGGTCGTTTGCCGGTTGACAAGAAGAGAGTTTTTATTTCATTTTTAAATTTATTTAATGGACAGGGATAATGAGGTGGGTGCTTGCTTTGAATCTTGAATGACGAGAACATTAACTTTCTTTCAATCATCACAATCAGCAGCAGCTGCAATTGCTCTTCGGCTAAAAGCCTTACTCAATTCCACATTCATATATTTTTTAAAAATTTTCATTACATTATTATCATTCTATTTTTCTTATAATTCTTTATTCTTATAGTCATATTTTTGAAAAAAAAATTATATAAATACATAAATATAATATGATAACAAAAAAATCGGAGGGTGATCTCATATACCCTCCTACCTTGAATGTTGATGTTTTCTTCTCCCTTGATTTGCGCCATTGACATGTGTTTGACATCTCTTTCCTTTTCCTTTTCTATCAAAAAATGAAATTCAAATAAATATGAGCTGGGTTGCACCGGAGACTTCTATTTGAGTGAGACACAATTTGATATTCCTTTCAATAGGTATACCTGTAAACGAGGCTAACCAACTTTTCTTAATGATAATTTTCTTTCTTTCTTCCGATTTGCCACCTCAAAAGAGAGATGGAAAACAAAGAGATTCAACTCAACCAATTTTCTAAGGGTTCTTGCTTCGCTTCATCAATCAATTAGATTTAAAATTATTAATTTTTTTGAATAGTTTCGGTCTAGTTAAAGGATTTTTGGATTCTATTTTTTTTTTTAAATAACAAAATCAGAAGGCCAAACAGTTTGAATTTTTTTTTTCTTTTTTTTTTTTTAACTCACAAAAATTAGTTTGCTATCGATTTTTTAGAAGATTATTCTTTTATTATTATTTTAAAATTTTGAGACAAAACTCGCTATAATTTGTGTTAAAGGGCATTAGTTATGAATAATTTTAACTTGTTGCTCAGGATGCTCAGACTCAAAAGTCAGCCTTCCCATAGTATATGGGCATTCTCTGGTTTTGCCTTACTTTAAGCCCATCAGAAAGATAGATCCAATATCCAACCGATTTGTATGACAAAACACTCCCATTTGTTATATGCACTCAACTGTTTTTAGACTAGAAGTATTCGCCTTGCACTCAAACCATCTCAGTTTAACATATTTTGACATTGGAGAGTGCGTAACTTTGCTTCTATGGTTTTGTAACTTGTTTCGTTGTTTCTATTTTTTTTAAATTTATTTTCCAAATTTTTGATACTTCGACATTACTCTAAAAATGCATGTGATCGTAAGAATTAATTAATGGAAGTATTTGATCTTGAAATATTTCGTTTGTCTGGCAGCTAGCGATTGGCCCCCAAAATTATTTGGACGTGAGCCTTCTATTTTTTTTTTTTAAATAATAACAATAAATGCAAACCTTTATGTACAAAAATCTATGTATAGTTACAATGCATCTTTTATATTGATGCAATCTCGTTGAATTGAAGTAATGTGAAATAGCTAACTAGAGCCTAGCATTGCTTGTCCTCAAACTCATATTTTCTTTTTATTTTATTTTCAAAGCACATAAATGCAATAATCGGACAATAAGCTTATTTTGAATAATCTTTACTCTATTAAAATCCGAGACACTACGTATTTTTTGAT
This sequence comes from Trichilia hirta, assembly GCA_035221805.1. NCBI lineage: Eukaryota > Viridiplantae > Streptophyta > Magnoliopsida > Sapindales > Meliaceae > Trichilia > Trichilia hirta. The sequence continues at coordinate 1,889,893 of JAWDEX010000009.1, read as the reverse complement.
TTTTGAGGCATAATTCGTAAGCACCTCGAGCGCAACAATATTGTCAATGATTTTGTTGGTGTAATTTCCCACATCCTATTGATAGGCATTGCTTTTATGTTGCAAATTGCTAGACACATCTCACCAAAATCCCGGCTTCCCTGCATGCAATCCCTCAACTTTCAATTTACACTAGTTGACCATTGAAGTTGTTTTCTATAATCAATAGAAAGTGGGGAGTTTACAACGTACATAGGCTAGTGTCGTCTCCCCTGCTCAAACCGAAATAGAAGAATGAACAAATGTTAATGGTTTTAAATTTTAATTTTATTACTGGGTTTACAATTTCAATGCAACATTACATACAATTTATGCCATTAAAAAAAATTAAAATTAAAGAACTTTCTAATAATTCATTGTAATTTTCTTCTCTTAATTTCATTCAAATAATTTTCCTAATAAATATTAATCCCATTTCACTCCATCTCTTTTGGGTGGATAGCTGCAGATTCATAATCAACAGCTTTGTTAAGCAGACTATCGTGTTCCAAGGCCACAACCACCAAAGAAGTCCCAATCCCACGAGCCATAGCAAGCATAATCTCCTTCATTAAACACCGAAATTCCCAGCAATCAATATTCCCATTTCGATTTTCGTCAAATCTCTCGAAAATATGATTGTAAAGACGATCAATCTCTTCTTCAGGCTGAGATTCATCTTCCATATCGAAAAATCTCTCAAATCTTTCGCGAAGAACTGTAAGCTCTCCATTCTTAGTGACATTTAAACTTTCAAAACATTCATTCACACATTTTTCAAATACAGCAGTATTTTCAACAAAATTTGTTACTGTAGATCCACCAAGAACAGCCAAACTCATTTTGTTTTCTTTGTTTTTGTGCTAAATTTTGTTTTCTGAAAATGCTTCTTGTTGCTACTTTATTATGTGGATGGAATTTGACCTAAAAATAGGCTGATTCCTTATAAGTATTAATTGATGGTTTAATGCAAAATTTGTGGTTTTGGTTTGTAAATGCAGATCACAAAAACCACCAAGTTTTCAGCTTTTAGGAAGCCACTTTTAGCTTTTCGACGGTGTGGCCATGTTTTTAGCGTTTGCAGGCACAAAGTGCTTATTGATTGAATTACATTTTTCTCCCAGGTGCATGCTACTTTTCATAAGAAAGGACTTCCAAGATACAACAGGACATTGGACTAGTTCGGATTGGAATTGGGTTTTTCTTTGTTAAGATCCATCGTGTAATTTATATATGGAGCTTAGCCCAATAGCCAACAATAGTTTTCTATACAAAATTTAGTTGAATTCGCGTCTCTTGATAGAATATCTAATAAACTCGTATTATATGATACAAATTATCTGATATAATCATAATTAATTAATTTTATCGAAACATGCTGTTAAAAGAAATCTACTGTTTAGCGAGTAGAAGTAGTTGGCGAGCCTGGCAAGTGAAAACGAAACCTACCTCTCCTATGTTGAACCCCAGACCTAACCCGGGATCACACACCATGTGGATTGTAAAGCCCTGTGCAGATTTCAACATTCAAACCCATGCATCCTAACCAACAAACACAAACGCAAACACAAACGCAAACACAAACACATGGACAAGGGGAGGGATTACGATCAATCAATTTTTGACTTAATCAACAGAAAATAAAAAAAAAAAAAATTCTCAATATTGTCCTAAAAATAACTTGTGTGAACACAATATTTTATCACCATGCTAAAACAGTACCATGGTTCTAATCTTATGAAATATCTTAATTTCAATCACGAATTTTTTATTATTCCTCTAAAATATTTTACTAAATAAGGTAATTTTCATATAACAAGAATCTCAATTAAGTGACGAAGAGAAAGATTGATTGAACTATGAAAGACAATTTCAAATGAGAAAGACTTGTAACCTAATGAAAGAATTGGTAAATTTGGATGGTGTGAATGTCAACCATGATCTCATCCATAGCCTCAGGATCAACGAGTCCACACCAATGTATTCTTCGATGACAACAGATCACATATAGAGTCCAGTGGAAATTATGTCCTTGGACTTGGAACAAGTCGTATTCGAATTTAAAATTATTGTAAAATAAACTGCTAATTATTTTGGTTATGTCTATCCATTCGTTGCACGTTTTAGACCTTATTCTCAGATAATTTAATCACTGCCACTCCTTTGCGTGCAGCAGTATTCAATATTTTATCTATTAGCTCTGATTAATTAAAAAAAAATAATAATGAATTATTTTGTTTTTAAATAAATTTAATTTAATGAACTTAAAAATCGAAGTTTAGTTTAATAACTGTAGCAATTAGGAGTATCCTCAGGAGTACTTTGACTTTGGCAATCTGTATTTACCCTCGATCTGGGATCATGCTTTTGTATATTTTTGACCGTACGGCGGCTTTGATGAAATCATATGTCAATGAGTCAAACAAGGAATTCGTTCTTTCAGCTTTATCGTCATTACTAGAATTTTTTAATTTAAAAAAATTTTAAAACCAAAGATTAGGAAACATTTTTTAATTAATATGATTAATTAAAGTTAGAGATAGAAAATTAAATATAATCCAAAATTCAACGGAAGTGACTTTTTTTTTTCAAAATTAATTACGTTACGCAAGTAGGGCATCCTATGTTTGCATTATTTGACTTTAACATAGAGTTAATTAATTAATTTAATTTTTTTACTGTTTAAAGAACGAAATCTCTTCCCAATAATAAAAAAAATTTACGAACATCTTTTGATTTTAACTTAAATTTTGAAGAGTTAACTAATAAATTTATTCTATTATTACCAGAGGCGATAAAATTTATTATCAACAATAATTTAACTTTAATTTATTTTATTTACTGTTTAAGGAACAAAATCTTCTCTCAATGATAAAGAGGATTTACCTACGTCATTTGATTTCAAGTTGAATTTTGAAGCGTTAATAAATAAATTTACTTTTTTATTATCAAGAAGCGATGACATTTATTATCAATACTAATTTGACTTTAATTTAATTTATTTACTGTTTAAACAACGAAATCTCCTCACAATAATAAAAGAAAATTTACCTACATCATTTGATTTCAATTTGAATTTTAAAGAGTTAACCAATAAATTTGTTTTCTTATTACTAAAAGATGGCGAAATTTATTATCAATACTAATTTGACTTTAATTAATTTACAAATTTTGCTAAACAGTGCCTTAGGCACTGATAAAAGATTTTATATTTATTATTTATAATAAAATTTTTATATTTAATATAACAATTAAGGAGTACTTTTAAAAATCGTAACTTACTAAACATAATAAGCTTAACCAATGTCTTAAAAACACTCTTTGATAAAATCCGTAATTTATTTACTATTTGATATTGTCAATAATAATAATAATAATAATAAAAAGTTACCCGCATCATTTGACTTTAACTTGAATTTTGAAAAATTAATTGACAAATTAAATTTTTTTATTGCTTCGCAATCTATTGTCAATACTTAAAAAAGTGTATTTGCATCATTTGACTTTAACTTGAATTTTAAAGAGTTAATTAATCAATTTAATCTTTTATTACCTAGAGCGAACCAAATCTATTCAATAGTGATAAAAAGAATTATTTAATTTTGTTGGATCACAAAATCAGCAATATAATTTATTTTATAATAATAAAGAAAATAATAAAAAAGGAGAGAAAAGAGACAATAAATAATAAATATTAATGAGGTTATTTTATTATTAACAGAATATTTTACCGAGATTTTTTTTTAAATCCTCTTTTTCAATATTTAAGAATTTTTTTTTTTAATCCTCTGAAAGTATTCAAGACTTTTTTCTAATCCCGTCTCATCCTTACTTACCATGAGGACCACCGGCCTTCTCCATTTATCGTGTTTTCCCCATTTATTATTGTACGTAAAGAAAATCTCTTGCTCTTTCGGTACGAAATTTTTTTCGTCGCTGAGGCCCCACCGCCTATTTGTCATGCCTCCCCCATTTATTGTTGCATGCGAGGGTAGGTGTCGCGACTCAGCTCGTTATCAAATTTTCTAAGTCTCCGTGTTCAAATCTCAAATGCTTAGCCAACAATAGCAGCGGCTACAACTTCTTCTAAATTCATTGATGACGGGATACCCGACCCCAAACAAACTCCTACAATAAGTGCTTTTGTCTTTTGTCTTTGCAGTGAATGAATAAGATGAAGAAGAGAGCAGACAATGATTCACCATGCGTTGTTTTATTTTTGTGCATGGGGAGCTGCAGCAGAAATCATTCAAATTTATATGTCAAGAATTTGTACCCTTAACATCTGAATTCGACACGTGGACAGCTAACTAGTTTGTTCTTTTGTTGGCGTCTTTATGGACTTAAAAACTATATATTATTGGTTTTAAAATATCTTATATTTCATTTTCTTTTAATTTGAATTAGTCCATGTTAATTACTTAAAATGATAAAATTTATTGGGAATGTACATAAAAATTAGAAATTTAAACTCAGCTGCACGAGTTTGAAATTTATTTATTTATTTATATCTATTTTTGCCTCTTTATTACCATCTTCAATCCTCATATTCCAACTCTTTTATTATAATTTTAAATTTTTTTATAAATTAAAAAATTATGACAAAAAGTTAAAAATAAATAATTAAAATAAGTACTGTAGATAACCCTCTTGTCGAGCCATCCAATCATTATTTTTTTAGGGTGTATCCATTATTTTCATTTTCCAATCATGAAATAATTCGATCTTTTGCTTTATGAGACAAGGTTATTGAAGTAGTGGTATTCATTCGTGAATTTTTAGAATGGGCAGGATATCGTGCATTCAATTTATTATGTCTTTTGTTTTAATTTTAAGTTTTTCATTATAAATTTTAATAAAAAAAATTTAATACTGCAAAAATAAATAATTATTATAATAAAAAAGCTGCCGCTATGTATCTCGCATTCACCCTTCTTTTAGATTTCACTTATTTTTGCCTTATTTTTTGTTGAGATTCTCATATTATCTTTATCTTCATCTTTTACATTTTTTGGAAGATGTTGAATTGTCGAAATTTTGTATCAAATTAGTTGATTATAAAATATAAGAAAATTATTTATTTTTAAAAATATAAGTTTAATATTATTATTAAATATAAATTTTAATATAATATTTTGTAAAATTGAGCACAATTTTCAAATACGTGTATAACTTTATAAAATATACAATAATGGTTTATTTTTTGTTTATTCGCAATTCGTAAAATTTTGTTTTATACATTAATTTCTATTAAGCTTAAAAGGAAACCACTCTGATCCAACCTCCTAAAAGAATCAAAATATTTCATTTCTTCATTTTTCTAAATTTTTATTAAGTTAAAATATAAAAGAAAATTAATTTAAAAAATATTTTTATCAATAATTTATGAATTTTACCAACAAGAATGTTTAAGATATTTGTTAAAATTTTTATGTTTATTATTTATAATAATTTCTTATATTTAATGTAATAATTAATTATGAATTTTAATATATTAAAAAATATAACTTATCAAATATAAACATTTTAACAAATATTTTAAGATACTTTTTAACAAAAATCATAATTTATTTGAGAAAATAAAAGAAACGGACACACGACCCAAACTCTTGTAAGAGGTTGTTTCTGTACAATACTTCTGTCAATTAATAATGTAGTCATGAATTTTACCTTAATAAAATAAAAAAATATTCTTTCTTTACAAAAGGAAAAGAGTAAATTGAATTGGATTGGTTTAATTTTGATGAAATTAAGAATTAATAAAAGCTCACAAATAAAGAACAATTTCGTATGATTGAGTGTTTAATTATTAACAATTTCGCAAGGTTCAGTCTTTAATTATTAAAAATACCATTTAATACGTACCAAAAAATGATTTAATTTTAATTTATAATTTCCTTAATTTTGCATTTCATATCATCACATGCTCCTTGTAACATTTCCTTGTTTATGCGTAGCCTGACCTACTGGCTATGCATTTCGTAAGGTTCCCTCTTACTCAAGGTTAAGCCTTCTCTTGCCATTTATGTATTTTGTCAATTTTACCATATTTTGGGTTTATCAAAAGGATAACTCCAAGTTTTTGATTAGTTTGTACGGTAAAACAAATTTCAGTTTGTTATTCGTATCTCATTGTTATTATATTAGAAATATTCATTCAACACTTAAACTACTTAAGTTTAGTATATCTTAATATTTGAGAGTGTAATAAATTATTTTTAATCAAAATCATACAAATTCTCGTGAGTTAAAATAATTTTTTCCTTTCTCACTCAACGTGTTTTAATATCTCTTATAATTTTAATACACACGCTCTTCTTTTTACTCGTTGAATTATCCCTTAAATTTTTTTTTTACCTACTACTTCTAGCCCTTATTCATAGAAATATTCGGGGCAACAAAAATATTTTATACAACACCTTTTTGGTATCAATGCTTAGACTGATGACACCTCAAGTTCCCTCACACCTAAGGTTTAGTCTTCTTATGCCATCTCTTGATATATTTTATTGGTTTCATTCGGCTTTGGGCTGATAAAGAGGATAGTATTAGTCATTGACTAACTTGTATGACGACATAAATCTCTATTTGCCATTCGTATTTAGCCATTTTTAGACTAGAAATTTTTACTTAAAGCTTAAACTATCCTAAATTATATACCTCAACACTTAAAAAGTGTGACACTCTTATTTAATTAATTACTTGTTACCAACAAACTAATGAGTACATCAATAAATTTATCCAATCATTTTTTTTTATTTTTAATTAATTACTGCCATTCATAAGATTTCTAACTTTTTGGTTAACCAAAGAAGAGGCAATTGAGTTGTAAATCAGTTTATTAATTAATTTTTATAATTAGTTAACTTAATCATCCATCCTCTTATAACTTTTTATAAATTTAAAATAGGTAAAACTACCTTAACTTAAAATTTTAGACTTCTATTTATACATGAATTTTCAATCATTAATTCATATAATTTAAAGTTAAGAATCAACATTTAATAATATCAATTCAATAACTCTATTAATTTTTGAATTGCACAAATTTAATAGTTAAAAATTATGTTATTATTTTAAATAAAAAATTTAAGTTAAAAAATCCATTAAATAATTAAACAAAATGAAAGGATTGAGCTAGAGTAATCTGTGAGTTAAAAATTAAAATATTATAAATTTCAATTCATACCTTTTTTTTTTTATATTAACTAATTATTATCTGTCAAATGTACATGGTTGGATGGTTAATAAAACGTTGAAGCTTACATAATATTTGATATTTATTAAATATATCGTATTTTGCAAATATTTTACTTGTTAAAATCTCACTTTGCTATTGCCACATACTCAAAGTAGAAAGCAACTCACAGTTCAAATATTTAGGAAAAATTATGATTCATTCAACTTTGGGAATAATTATTTTAGTAGACCGTTTTTATTTTTTAATTTTTTATTGTAGTTTTTAACTCTTATTTTATTTTTATAAATTTTTATAAATTGACAATTATAACAAAAGAATTAAAAATTTTAAAAATATATAAAATTATAATAAAGAAATTGAAAAAATAAAAAATATATGATACAATAATGTAAACCATAACATAATCCTATTTAAACATTTAACATACTTTATTAATTAGCTTAGCCTGCTTTCAATTATTAACTAAAGCAAAATGAGTTTTTCATTCCATGCTTAAAAAATCACGCACAAACAAAATTTATTTTAAAAGTTTAAAATATACCTTTATTTTTTAAAATCCATATATTTAATCTATTAAATATTTTATTTCCTTTAAAAAATAAAGCATTGACTGAATAGTCAATCAAAGATTCTTGTAAGGTTCGGCATGGTGACAATTATATAAAAATAAAAAATATTTTGTTAAATAATATTTTTATTTCATAATTAATAATGCATTTGAAGCACATTGTGTTGAAAATGTAATGAGGTAATAAAAATTCAGTTATTTAGTATAATTTAAGAAAATGAAGTTAGGGACTCATTTGTCACTAATTTCCAAATTATGTACCAATTTGTTGTTTATTTAAAAATTAGGGACTGATTTGTTATTTTATTCGACAATGCGTATGGAAGTAAATTTTCAACCACGCTTCCTCAAAGTTGTTTAACATATTAAATTAAGCAAATACCTGCAATTTTTTCACTAGAGCTGTGTTAGAGTAAGTAATTTTTTTTTTGAATAATAAGAACATATAATTTAGTATTGGAGAATATTACCATTTTTTGGAGGGGTTAAAAGTCTATTTAATCGTATCTTTAATTAAAAAATATAAAATTAAAAAATGCAAATATTATTTTGAAGGTAACAAAAGTATTTCTAAACATATTAAACACATAAATTACATGCAAGAAACCAAATTAAGAGAGAGATATATTGTCCAATTTGCAACATCATTTAGTGCCCACCGATGTCAATTGTGATATTTCAAATACATTCACAAATTTTATCGCATTAAAAAGGGACAGAAAGAGAGAAAGTTACATAAAATAAAAATTTTATTTAATAATCCTTCTTGTCTTTCTTGTTAATTATTATTAATACTTAAATTTTTTTTAAAAAAATTTAACACATCACATAGATTTTAGTTTTTGATAGTTCATTAGAGATGTTGAATCTGTTTCAAGTTAAGAATTAGCCTCTAAGCGAGTGTAATTACCTAAAAATAAAAAAAAATAGAAATAAAGTTGACTTTCTGGCATATAAATTTTAATACTTAAGTTAGACACAAGGTTAAAAAAGAGAAAGAGAAATAATAAAGCAGAAATGAAAGAGATTAGAGTATTTTGCTTTTTTATACCAACACGAAGAGTCGAGCTGAGTATTTTTTAAAGAATTCAAAGGTTCAAAAGTCCCAATAGTTAATAATCCTTTTTTTGGGCTGTGAATGTTGTGTTTATAGTGACCTTAACACATGTAATCATCAAAAAATAAGAGTCGTAGGTGATAGTTTCTAGCAGTCAACATATAATTTGATAATCAGGACAATAGGTGATATTTTCTAGTAGTTGACAAATCATTTCATAATCATGGCCTGTTAGTATAAGGTGGAGCAATAAATATCTATCATATAATAGGTGTGACACACTAAACTTTTAACATGATGGGACATTTTGGCTGGTTTTAAAAAATAAATATTGCTCGCCTCATTGGGCTCCTATTTTAATAGGAAGGTTGGGCTCGCCTCAGGACTCCTATGCTTGAATGGGCTTGAGAGTGAACTTGCGACCTTAAGTCATTTAAGTCTAGTCTATAATAAATGCACGCCTCTCTACGCTCTGAGATGAGAAGGTGGCCTTAAAAAAATTCATCAATACGAGCCTTTAAATTTTTACTGTTAAAAATAGTGAAAATTTATCTTTTGTTCTTTAATTTCTAGTGTAAGCTTTCGCACCTTGAAGTAATTTGAATTTTTTGTGAAAAAATGAACTGTCAATGATCGCATTTATTTTAAATCTACCATTTCACGAGCTGTCATTTCTTAAAAAATGTAACTATTCACTGGCACCTTTTTAATTTTTATAACATTGCCGTGTGTAGCAACGAAAATAACCTCATTTATGTAAGTGCATTATTTTCAGGCATTTTATCATTTCTCATGGATGTGGTGTAAGCCAAACCATTGTATTAGGGTTTTGGGGATTCATTGTGCTGTTTTGTTGTCCTTGAATTGGTTATAAATACCCACAAATTTCTCACTCGAGTCTTGTTTTTGCATTATAGCACTCTTTGCATTTAAATAATTCTTGAGATTACTTGTTTTACTTAACCTTCAACATTTCTTCGTTCTCATCCTTTCTAGCAACTTTGTTTGGTAAGTTCCTGCTTCCTTTTCTTCTCTTTTTATTATTTTGTTTCGTCTATTATCTTTGTTAGTTATGGTAGATTGGTGTCAAAGACGTCTCTTTTGACTGTGTAGGGGTAATTCAATTAAAATCAATAAGTTTTTGGTAGACTTGTGGCTAAAAGATGGGTAATAATATAGGGTTGGAAAGCTTAAAATTAAAATAATGTATTTTTAGGATTGGACCTAGCATTACTAAGATAATACTGTTTGTTCGTCTCAAGAATTACGTTATAAATTTCAAACTTAACAAATTGATCTGGCATTATTACCTATAAGAAGTAAGCTCTAGCAGTAATAATAAAAGTATTGAGATAATATCCAGAGGCCAGTCACCTTGAGATATTATTGTTGTTGATCCACAACCTAACTTTTCTTTCTCAAGGCCAAGTGATAACGAGTCCGTAATAGAGTTTGTATAACTTTTAATACCTAGGACTATACATAAGGTAGATTTATTCTCCTTTATTGTCAGTACCCACGACGTTATGGCTTATCGAAAAGTCTATAGGAGAGATAGATTGGTATAAATAAGAGCCTCTTTAGCTGACGAATTATCAAGCAGACCCTCTTTAGGAAAAATTATTTTTAATGAAGAGTTATTTTTGCTAAGAGTGAAGTTATCGTTCTAGTCTTTCTTCGTTACACTTTTTACACATTTTTAGATTTTACTATACCAACTGACCTTCAACAATTAGAGAATTCTGGTTGATTTATTCTTGTTATGACACAAGTATTTTGGTAAGCTGTTCAACATTCTCGAGGTGGCCTACATATACACCTTAAGCTAGAACTCTGGATCAAGTTCTGGTTGATACTATTTATAAATCAAACTTAAGACTTATTGATATTGTATTCCTTAAAACTATTCGTATTATTAATTTTGGACATATGATATTGAATTACTGTAAAATA
>JAWDEX010000009.1:1866968-1878996 GCA_035221805.1 Trichilia hirta | reverse complement strand
CATAATCAATAGGCTTTTGAATTTACTTGGCATCTCGAATTTCCTTTACGAGTGTGGAAAATTGTGCCCTTTTTAATGAATCTGTACAAATTGTTCATATATTTGTTGAATTTTTGGCCAAATAAAGTTTGGTTAATATTAGAATTACCTCTTGATTGAGATTTCGAACAGTATTTTGACAAGCGTCCAATCGTATTTTTTTAACTAATAACTATTTATAAGACAGTACTTGTTACAACAAAAAATCACATTAACTGAGAATTTAAAGGTTTAAATAGAATGGATATTGGATTTTGAAGTGTGTGTGTCAAATTTCAAAGTTCTAATGCTTCTTTTCCTTGAGTCATCGTACTTTCTTTTCTTCGGCTTAAAGCTTCTGCATTTGAATTCGAAAGAGACTTAAGTTCTCACTTTTCCGTAACTTCAATAAATCTTCGAAGGAGAAATTTGATCCATTCTATTGGACCGAAAAAAGCTCTTTTAACAGAGTCTTCGAGTACCCAAAAATTTGGTAACATAATGAATCCAATTTTCCACGCCAAATGTGAGTTTTCTCATCAATTTACATTCAACAATTCAATATTATCGTATGTATAATTACAGAATTTAAAAGAATTCATCTTCAAATGAAATTAAATATTGATCGATTGTCATAGAACAAAACACATTTCAACCAAAATTAACTTCCAAGGTTTTAATTCAATCCTTCCTCCATGCATACAACAACAAAGAGAATCCTCCATTACTCCCACAAGATCTAGTAGACGAGGAACATGAACTTCTACCGCCATCACTGCTCTCCTCCGCCCACTGCAACACACTTAAGCACGACGGTGATGGAGACAAGGAAGCCGACGCCATTGATGACGACAACAAGCTCTTCTTCATCAGCCTCTTTTCTGGGCCAACCATTTCTGGCCACACCCCACCATCACCCACTTGAAAAATAAACACACCATGCCCATTTCCTCCGTGGCCCCCGCCATTATCAGCTTCGCTGCCTCCATTATCATTAAACCAGTTGAAAACGTCCCAGAAAAACTCTACTTCAATGCCGTCAACGTAAATTCTTTCATGGCCTCTGAATTTCCACGCAAGCCTTTTGATCACATGACTGGTTTCCCCGTCAACTTTTACTTTGAGCACACCGCCGCTGCATTCTACCCCAAATTCATGTTTAGATCCCATGAACTGAGCTCTAGATATGTAATTCTTCCGTCCGAATACATGCTCTCTCCTTGACAGCAGAGGCGTCTCAGAAAGTCGGCAACTCGTGATCATCAACCCAGATCGCCGAGTAAACTCGTCGTGAAGATCACCTAGGAAGAATTCTAGTTTTGCATTGCATGATATGGCAACGTAAAAGCGCGAGTCAGGCTCAGCCGAGTTCTCAGTGAATTTAGCATGAGTGAAGTCCCAATAAAGTTTTATTCTCTGGTAATGGTGGTGGGTTAAGTAGATGGATTTGGAGCCGAGCCTGGTTCTGAAGAATGAGAAGGTAGAAGGGTACAGTGAAATGGTGATGGAGAAAGAATCAGCAGCATAGATTGTTAAGGAATGAGAGTAGAGATTTTTTGACCAAGTGAGTGTGAGATAAGATGGTGAACTGCATATTTGTGTTAGGTAAATGCAGGTAATGAGACTTTGAGGCACTTGAGAACTGCTGCTGCTTGAAACTGTGTTGGGATGACTGAAACATACTGGAATCATGGTGTTCAATGGCAATCTATTGTGTGTTCTTTAACAAAAAAAAAAAAAGATGGAATCGAAGAATTGCATAGGGGAAAATTTGGTATCTAAAGAGATTTTGGTTCTTGGTTTTTGGCTAACGGGGTTATTTATCTTCGTTTGTGAGGTTTTGAGATTGAAAAAGAGGAGAGAGGAGGGTCTTGTTTTTGTTTAGATGATGATATGGGATATGAATGAGGATTTTGGAGGCTTTTATGTTGGGTTTTTGTATTGATTGATGAGTAGTTTGCCTCCTGATGGGAACAGAGTTTTTATTTAGCTTTTAAATTTATTTGTAGGACATGGACATGGACAATGAGGTGGTTGCTTTTAATCTCGAATGATGAGAACATTAGTTTTCTTTCATCATCACAATTCACAATCATCATCAGCAGTTGCAATTGCTCTTTGCGTAAAAGTCGTATTCAATATTGAAGGTCATGCTATTGTGCTTAAAATTATATCCATATATTTTTTTTTAAAAAAATTCACTATATTTTTTATCCTTCAATTTTTGTTATAATTCTTTATTCTTATTCTCATATTTTCAATTTTTTAATATATAATCCATAAATTAAATATTATAACAAAAAAATTGGAGCGTTATCTCGTATGCCTCCATGTACCTTGAGTATTTGATGTTTTGTTCTCCCTTGATTTGCGCCATTGACATGGCTTTAACGTCTCTTCCCTTTATTATCCAAGAAATGAAAAATCAAATAAATATGAGCTGTGTTGCACTTGAGACTTGAGACTTGTATATGTGTTATTGACAATTTGATATCCTTTCTGTAGATATACTTGTAAATGAGGCTAACGAACCCTTTTTTTAATGATAGTTTTCTTTCTTTCTTTCTTTCTTCTTCTGATTTGCCTTCTCAAAAAAGAGATTGGCTCCAAGTGGAAAATAAGGAGATTCAAGTCAACCACTTTTTCACTTGGTCAATCAATTAGGTTTAGAATTATCATACCTTTTAAGCAGTTTTTATTTTTGTTAAAAGAACACTTTATCATGATAAAAATAATATGACAGAATAAACAAACTAAACCATCAATTTCATGTTAGATTTAATTTAATAATGATGGATCATCAAGGTTATTATAAGATAAGTTTAATAAAGTGACCTGAAAAAATTAAATATTATTATTATAATATGTATAAAAATCAAATTTTATTTTTATTTAATTATGAATCAAATAGAATTAAGTTCAATAAAATAAATATTTTATTTTAAAATTATAGAATCCGAGTATAATATAAACGAAAATTTTTTTCTAAACCCCCCATTAACAGATAAAACGTATTTCTAAAATTATTTTTTAAAGAGTATAATCAGCGTACATGAAAATTTACCATAAATTTTGTTCAATTTTTACTGCAAATTTTCTATAATTTTCGTTACAGCACTTCTACAAAATAAAATTAAATATAACTGTGCACTTGAAATTTTACGCTTAATGATTTAACTGATATTGACACAAATCTTACATTTCATGGATTTATTATATAATTTACAAATCTTATATATATAAGAAACGATTATTTAGAAACATAATAGTAATGGGCATTCATTATATATTAATAATATCAAATCCTTACTAAACTCAAAACGTCTCGTTGTCAAACTGACTCTAATAGATATGTATTAATTATTAAATTCATTTAGATATTCATAAATTTATAATGGATATTTTACGTATAATTATATTTTCACTTAAAACAAATAAAGTAAATAAAAATATTTACAAATTTTTGTTCAAAATACTTGTTGCAAGGGCATTAAATTAGTAATATATATTATATTCAATAGGCAAAAACTATATGTATATGTATAACAGAAAATGTAAATATTAAATATTAAATCCGTCAATATTTTTATTGGAAAATTTTCATTAATAACAAATCTCTTAGGGCATGGAAATAAAAATGTTTTAGGAAAAAAAATTAAAGTTATTAAACTTAAAAACTTAAGATTTTAATAGTTTAAATTTTGTTTACTGTAGAAAAATAAAAATATTTTAAATATAATAAGTAATATATTAAAATATTTATTGATATTCATAATATATATTTATAAATATTTTATCATGTTCAAGCTCTTCAGCAATCCACCAGAAAATATTTATTATTAATATTAAATCTAATCTAATGCCATTAAAAATTATTAAACCCACTTTATTGAGGAAGGATATCAACAAATATTCACTCTAAAATATCAAATTATCATCCTAACTATTTACATTCTTTTTGAATTTAATATTACTGTATTAAATAAATATTCACTGTAATTCTTTTGTATTATTCTTTTGACTCATAAAAATTGTTTTAATATCGTTTCTCTAGAAGATTATTTTTTATGATAATTTTTTCTTTTTTATTATGTTATTTCAATCAACATTTGGGTATGCTTTGCTTCTATTATTTTGTAACTTGTTTCCTAATTTCCAATTTTTTATTTTATTATTATTATTATTATTATTCTATTTTTCATATGAGCTAAAAAAATATCAATATTAGGAGGCAAAAATTAGTAAAATATCATAGTTAGAAAATATATTATACAATTGGCTACTCTAATATCAAGAGAAAGTGAATATGACTTGAGAAATAATTCACAATAAAATAAAAGAAATTTTTCATAAAATATATGATGATACTAATTTAGAATTTAACTTTTGAATTGATTAGTTAAATCAATTCAAGGCAAGATATAGAATTAAATCTTATCAACAGTTTGAAGAAAGTGGTTTAGTTGTTATGAAAAATATTTAAAATACTAAGAAAATTTAGGAATAAGGTTGAGTTTATTTTAGGTACTAAGAAAAAGCAAATAACTTTAGATTTGATATTTTGTAAAAGAACTGAATTGAGAAAAATAATAGTTGTCAAATAAAAATTCTTTAATCTTATGAACTTTTATTTGTTATTTTTTATTTTTTAATTAATTATTTATTAGAACCTAAATTTTTTTAAAAAAAATTATTATTTTATGCATTTAATAAAATTATTAATTTAGTACATTACCTTATATTGGAATATAAAAATATTATTATTTAAGTGAAATTATTAATTTATTTAGATTTTGTGGTAGGTTATTCTCCTTACTAAAATCAAAATAGAAGAATGAACAAATGTCAAATGTTATTCCTGGGTTTACAATTTCAGCGCAAATTAATTAACATAGAGCTACATGAAAAAAGAAAAAACAAACTATCTAATAATTATATATGAATATTCTTCTCTTAATTTCAATCAAATAATTTTCTTACTAAATATTAATCCCATTTCACTCCATCTTTATTTGGTAGCCGCCGATTCATAATCAACAGCTTTGTTAAGCAGGCTATCGTGTTCCAAAGCCACAACCACCAAGGAATTACCAATCCCACGAGCCATAGCAAGCATAATCTCCTTCATTAAACACTGAAATTCTCTGCCATCAATATTCCCATTTTGATCTTCATCAAATCTCTCGAAAATATTATTGTAAAGACGATCAATTTCTTCTGGAGGTTGAGATTCATCTTCCATGTCGAAAAATCTATCAAATCTTTCGCGAAGAACGTTCCGTGTAAGCTCTCCATTCTTCGGAACATTTAAACTTTGAAAACATTCATTCACACATTTTTCGAATATATCCGTGTTTTCAACAAATTTTGTCACCGTAGAGCCATCAAGAACAGACAAACTCATTTTGTCTTTCTGAAAATGTTTTGATTGCTACTTTATTATATGGATGAAATTAGCCCTAAAAATAGGTTGATTCTTAATACAAAATTTGTGGTTTTGGTTTGGAAATGGAGATCACAATACCCACCAATATTTTCTGATTTTTAATGGCAGCTCTTGAGAGAGACACACAAGTGCCTATAGCATGAATTACTATTTTTATCAAAGTAATGTTAGTTTCCAAACACAATACAAATATGTTTTGCATGATCATTTATTGTGATTCTTATTATTAGATGATTAGGAGATGTGTTTTGAGTGTTTCAAGTGTTAAGAAAAAACTTTAGTCAAATCACAAACTTATTTTTATTATTATTATTATTATATTGAAAATTATGAATATTTTCTGTTAAAAAAGAAGGATAGCTCATATTTCGATGTTTCGATGCCTAGTTTTTTTATTCTGTTTACTTTTATTTATTTTATTTGCGTCACATATCAGTATCTTTTTTTATTGGTATTTTTAAAAGCACTTATAAATTGCAAAAAAATAAGTTATTTAAAAATTGTTTGATATTATTTTATAATATAGTTTTATTTTTATTTTTTTAAATTATATGATGTACCCTTCTTAATTTTCATAGAATTTTTTGAAATTTTAAGTGTTAGTGTGTAAAATAAAAAGAATTTTATATTAAAAAATTATAACATAAGTAAATAATACATAAATAGAATCATCAATACATTTAATGTATTAAATTTTGAGTTGTGAGTGATGTAAAAGTTTTATACGAATAAGTTGTGCCAGAGAAAACAATTGAAATTTCTACAAAGTAATGGGCCTGGGGTACTTACAAGATACAACACAGAATTGTTCTGTTCCTATTTGAATTGGGTTTCTTTATTAACATCCATCTTAAATTATATATATGGATCTAAACCCAGTAACCAACAATAATTTTCTATATAAAAATTAATTGAATTGGGTCTCTTGCTAGATTATTTAATAAACTGTTATTATACCAAACAAATTTTCTGTTATTATCATGATTGATTGATTTTTAATTAAAATATAACTGGTAAAAAAATATATATTGCTTGGGCAAGCGAGTAGAAGTAGGTGTGAACAGAAATACAAGCGTAACCCTATCCTGGGATCTCACGTCCTTTGTGTTGTTATGCCATGTGCTGCTTTCAACCCATGCATCCTAACAAACCAACACAAACACATGGACGGACAGGTGCATGAATCAATCACTTGGGAGCTTAATTAACAGGAAATTGGAAAATCAAAATTATCAAAAATGTGACACGTGTGACCATGGAAGTAGAAAGGATTGGCACTGCAGATAACAAAATATTTGATAGTTAATTAGAATTTAGAAGGATAAATATCAAAATGCTAATTAGTTGTACTCACTATTCTATCAACATCCTAAAACTGTACCTGTAACCTAACAAAGTGTCTTAATTCATCGATATTATTTTTAATTTTGTAACAAATTTACAATTTAGCAAAAAAAAAAAAAGGAAAATTAAATATTTAAAATATAATTTTTACCATTCCTTTAAAATGTTTTAATAATTAATTTAATTTTCGTCTTATAATTTTGTTGAATTCCAATTAAGTAATGAAGGAAAATATTGATTGAAATTATGAAAGACAATTCCAATTTCAAATGAGAAAGGCACTGGAACCTAATGAAAGAATTAGTAAATTTGGATGGTGTCGGCGTCAACCAAACCCGCAGCATTGCACAAATCCATTCTTCAATGACAAAATATTATCATCAGATTAATTACGAAACAGCGAGATTTTATATTGATATTTAGTTCAAAATTAAAATAATTATAAAATAAATAAATTGGTAATGAAGTGGGCCAGATCCATCAGTTCTCAGATAATTTAATCATCAGTATCACGCCATCCCATGGAGCAATCTTCAATATTTAATTTTTATCCATCGGTTCTTATAAAAAATTAATTAATTTTCAAAAATAAATTTAATTTAATTTAATGAACTTGAATATCAAAGTTTGGTTTGCCAACTGTAGCAGTTTGGAGCATCCTCAGTAGCTCCTTCGCTTTGGCAATTACCTTCGATTTTGGATCATGCTTTTGTATATTTTTGACCGTTTGTTTGTACGGCGTTCAACGGAATTAAATGTTAGCGAGTCAAACAAGGATTTCATTTACACATCATCAACTTTGTCACTCTTATAATAATTCTTTTATTTTAAAAAATTTAAAAAACCAAGATAAAAGAAACTTTGTTTAATTAATATGATTAATTAAAGTTAGAGATAGCTTTTTGAAAATTAATTAAATTAATTTAGTTTATTTACTGTTTAGGAAATAGAATCTCCTCTCAATAATTAAAAATATACCTATATCATTTAGTTTTATCTTGAACATTGAAGAGTTAATTAATAAATTTACTATCAATAATGAGAAAATTTTACCTCCATTACGAATCTATTCCAAATAATATTAAAAAAAAAATTATGAGCCTATCTCAATTCAATCACCATGTTGTTAAGGGGCATGGCATGGGCTTCAGTGGACAATAATTAAATTTTTAAAATTAGACCATTGATCATTTTTAAAAGAATAAGAAAAATCAAACAATTAATTAATCTATAAAACTTTTCATTCAACAAACATACTACATGCCGAAGTGGAGGTTTCTAGAAGCACAAAACAAACTCTATAGGATTCCAATAACGATCCATTCCAATGCCTAATGGACTTATCGTCGAAGTGCTTAATTAATGATTATATATAATTCATAAAGCTAAAACTACGAATTTCAAAGATAAAGAACACCAAACAAGACTTTTTGACATAGCTAACGATAGTTGGACGGATAGGAGTAGGATAAGCTTTAGCTAGATGCTGGTTTTCCATCGTTATCAAATGTTTGTAAGGGATTAAGTCTCCATGCACGTTCAAATTTCAAAAGATTAGCGGCATCAACAACTTGTTAATTAATTGGTGATGGGATACCCTACACCAAACAAAGCCTTACGATAAGTGCTTTTGGCATCGCTGTGAATGAATAAGATGAAGAAGAGAGGAGACAGCGATTCAACATGCATTGTCTTCTGTTCTTTTGTGCATGGAGAGTTACAATGGGAACCATGCAAATTTATTTGTCTAGAGTTTGTACCCTTACCTTTAGAATTCGACACGTGGACAGCTAGCCAGTTCGTCTCTCTTATGGACCTTTTCATTCGTTTCTTTTTTTAGTTCGAATTTAGTCAATGATAATTAATTAGTTTATCTTAAAAAAAAAAAATCTAATACGAGTGTTAATTAATTTAATAGATAAAATTTATTGGCTACACCAAAAATTTGAGATTTAAACTCAATCTCGTGGAATTGAAATTTGAAAATGTCATTTTGATTTTTTCAAACAAAAAAGTTTAGGATAAACTATTGATATAGTACAAAAGGTTTGAAAATTAAATCCCTCTCACATAAAAATTCAGAAAAAAATCTATCTATCTATCTATCTATCTATCTATCTATCTATAAAATAATAGCATGGAAGAAAATACTTGCAAGTCTATGATATAGTAATGCACATGCTTTTAAATATTTTATTTCTTTTAATTCTTCTATTCTAACAAATTTATTGTAATTCTTAATTTTTATTATATTGTTTATAATTTAAAATTTATAACAAAAATAATTAGAAATTAAAATCTAAAAATTAGAATAATGAATAAATATATTGTAGATTAATTTAACCCTCTTATTTAGACGCCCGTCAATCATTATCTTTTAGTGTTGAATGGGTTGTAATCATGTTTCATGTCGATCATTTGCTTTTTGAGACAAAAAAACATTAAATTATTATTCATTCGTGATTTTTTTTTTCCTCATAAAACGGCAAGGAGCATTTACTGCATTAATTTTTAATTAAATATTTATCTTATAATAAAAGAATTGAGGGTTTGTATCTCTTATTGAACCTTGTTCAAAGTTTCTCTTATTTTTGTGTAATTCTTTTATCTTAACCTTTTACCCTTCTCCGAAACTTTTCAACCGTCCAAATTTTGTACCCAATTAATTAATTACAAAATATTAAAAAATTATTTATCTTTAAAAGTATAAGCTTAATACTAATATTAAATATAAAGTTTAATTAATATTTTGTAAAATAGAGTAAAATTTCAAATGCGTGTATTGCTTTTATAAAACATACAATAAAATGATTATTATTATTTTTTATTTATTCGTAATTCGTAACAAGTTTGTTGTATACATTAATAGAAGCTTAAGACGAAATCAATCTAATCCAACCTTCTCAAAATATTTTATTTCTTTCTTTTTTCTTAATTTTGTTAAGATAAAATATTAAAAAAATCATTCAAAAAATATTTTATTTAAAAATAATAATTATCCTCGCTAAAAAAAATAGATGGACACACAACCCAACATCTTAATAGAGATGGTTGTTGTTCTATTAATAATGTGGTTAGGAATTTTTCCTTAATAAAACATGAACTAGTGTTCCTTTACAAAAGGGAAAGAATGAATGGAATTGGGTTGGTTTAATTTGGGTGAAGCAAAGAATTAATAAAGAACAATTGGGTAGGGTTCGGTCTTTAATTATATATGCACGCAAAAATGATTTAATTTAATTTAATTTAATTTATAAATTAAATTAAATTTTCATTTCGTATGCCTATCTAACTAATTAATTGTTAAGAACATCAATAAATTTATCCAACCTCGTATTTATTCTTTTGAGAGAAAAGGCAATTGAATTGTAACTTTAGTCACACTCTCCTGTAAATTGAAAAAAAACAAACAAAAAAACTAGAATAAGAAATATGTATTAAATAATCAAATAAATTAAAAAGAATTGAACCAGAATATTATGTGCATTAAAAATTAAAATATTATAATTTTCAATTTATGATTTTTTTTATTGGCTAATTATTAGCTTTCGAATATAAATGATTGGACGATGAATAAACAGTGAAGATTATAAGATATTTGATATTTATTAAATGTTATATTCAAGTTGTCAATTTTTAAAGTTTTTTAAAAATTAATATTAATTTTTTTATTTTTTTTTTTCAAATTTAAGAAAATTAAAACTCTGACTTTGCTTCCTACTCAAAGTAGAAATCAACACACGGTTGAAATATTTAGGAAAAGCAATGGTCCATCCAACTTTAGGTATAATTATTTTAATCTTCTGATTTAATTTTTGTATTATAATTTTTAACTTTTAATTATTTTTATAAATTAAAAATCATAATAAAAGAATTAAAAATTAAAAAATATATTAAAATATAATAAAAATTATAAAAATAAGAATATACAATACAATTAATTACAACATAAAATAATCCTATTTAAATATTTAACATACATTGTTAATTAGGTTTAGCCCTTTTTTAATTATTAAAATAAAACTAAAGCAAAATGAGTTTTCATTGCATTGTATGCTTATTGAACTAAAAAGAATTTTAAACTAAAAAAATCTTAAAAGGATATGTATTTATTGAACTAAAAAGAATTTTAAATTGCATACTTACTTTTAAATGTAGACCATTTGATTGGATTCTTATTCATCACTTGATTGTAACTAAACTATCAACAAATGAAAGCTCGGGAGAAAATAGTCAGACAAACTTTCTTCTTCCTCCATTAATAATTGTCATTTTTCTACGGACTCAGAGAAAAAATAGAAAAATGTAAAAAAAAAAAAAAAAAAATTATAGAACTCTTTTCTTTAATGATTTTTCCGTGGGGTCCATTTTTGAAACTGGTTTAATACTCTATTATATTTTTGGGTAATGCTAGATTACATCCAGCTGCAATTATAGTTGGCGTCACTTTCTTCTTTTAAATGTATTTTCATAAATTTGAGAAAAGTTGGAAATTATGGTGAGATAGTTGGGATTGCGCTGGAGCAGTTGAAAAAATAGATTACAGAAGAATCTACAGAAATATATCCCAACACTTTTTGACAAATTTGCAGTTCTTTAGTTTTTATTTTGCAATTTTAGGACAAAAGAGAGTGAAAACTCTCTTTACCTATTTTTCTTTCTTTGTCATGTTGTTTGGTGTGTTGGGTGTTTTTGTTTCTGTGTTTTTCTCTTAAAAAATGTGTGCAGGTGTGTGTGGCAGAGTTACATAACCTTTTTGTCTTTTAACTCCCAGCTCTTTCCTTCCCCATCATTCATGTTCTTCTCCTTATTAATTAATAAATTATAGTACTTCGTAATTTCATTTCCCATCTCTTCCATGCTCTCTAAAATAGAAAACAATTTACAGGAAAAAGGCTTTTTTTAATGATAAATATTCATCATCTTTCTCATCTCTTTTACTCTTGTGTCAGAACTCAGACCAAAAGAAGAAAAAAATTAGATTGCCCGCAAGAGGAAATCTTTTAATATACCAAATAAGAGTCATAGAAAATAAAGATAAAACCTTTTTGTTAGAGAATGAACGATCTCACACATCTTGAGCCTGAATACTCTGAATTTGTTGAAGTTGATCCAACTGGAAGATATGGCAGAGTAGAGTTTTATGCCTTTCCTTCTTCTCCTTCTTTTTTTTTTTTTTTTTTTTTTTTTTTAAAGTTTAGTTTTATTTTTGGGGGTATT
>JAWDEX010000009.1:1836405-1866868 GCA_035221805.1 Trichilia hirta | reverse complement strand
TTGAAAAGGAAGAAGAAGAAAAATTAATTAAGACGGCGGAATATTTTTTTTATATTTTTCTTTTTTTTACTTAAATATTTTTCAGAAAAATTAGGACGGCGAATTATATTTTTAATATTCTCCCTTCTCTTAATAAAAATTGTAAATAAAGGTAAATTTTAAAAATTAAAATTCAATATCAATTTTTTTGATAACCGTTTTTACGAAAATTTTAAGGTATCTAACATTTTTTCTGCACTTAATTAACCCCTCAAACTTGAAATCTAATTATTTTTTTAGCTAATTTATTTCACTATTATTTGGATAGATGACGATTCTATTTTTACATTTAAAATTTGAATAACGTTCAACAACGCAATAAATACTTACATATAATAAATGTAGCACACTAAACTTTAAATATAATAAAATATTTTGATAAATTTTATAAGATAAATATTATTAACTTTATCGGATCTCTTATTTTTAATAGCAAAAAGTTAAATTTGCTTCGAAATTTTTTAATTTGAATAAACTTAAAAGTAAACTTACTATCTTAGATCGTTTACATTCGGTATATAATAGATGCCTGCCTCTCCACGTTCTGAAGTGGCCTCCGAAAAATTTATCAATAATTACTAACACTAATAATAGTATACAATCAATCACGAGCATATTACATTACCTAAATTTACATACTTCAAGTTATATAAAAGTTAAATTAAAAATATATATTTATTCAATTGCATGTTAGTGTTTAAATGTGACCATTTGGTTTAATTCCTATATAGTTGTAACTAAACTCGAACCAGTAAAAATTCAGATGAAAATAGCCAAAGAACTTTCTTCCTCTTCCAATAACGATTGCCATTTTGCTCTCAGACGCGGAAAAAATAGAAAAAAGAAGAGAAAATTATAGAATTCTTTTCTTTAATAATGTTTTCCAGATTTCAGCATCAAATTTATGTGGGGTCCATGTTTGAACAAGTTTAAACTCTCTATTATATTTTTGGGTAATGCTAGAGTACATCCAGCTGTAAATATAATTATGGTAACTTTTTTTTTTTTTTGATGTATTTTTAAAATTTTTTAAAAAATTATAAATTATAGTGAGAGAGTTAGGATTTCAGTGGCGAAGTTAAAATAATATATAATATATTACAGTTGAAAGTACAGTAATATAACCCTATATTGTTCCACAAATAAGTAGGCCTTATTATTTATTTTCAAATTTTAAGACAAAAGAGAGAGAAAGTGCAGACTATCTTTAACTCTGTCTTCATCTAGTTTTATTTCTGTCATGTTCTTTGGTGGGTTGGTGTTTTTCTTTCTGCATGATTCTCTTAGAAAATGTGTTAGGTGGGCGTGGCGAGTTGCACTTTTTCTTTTAAATCTCAGCCTTCTCGTTCTCTATCATTCATGTTCCTATTAATTAATACTTCATAATTTCATTTCCCATCTCTCCTGTTCCCTCTAAAATAGAAAAATTTTACAGGAAAAAGGATGTTTTTTATGATAAATATTCTTCATCTTCCTCATCACTTCTGCTGCTCTTACTCTTGTTCAGAATTCAGATCAATAAGATAATAAAAGAGATTGCTTGATATACCAAATAAGAGTTATAAGAAATAAAGATAAAACCCTTTTTGTTAGAGAATGAATGGTCTCACACATCTTGAGCCTGAATACCCTGAATTTGTTGAAATTGATCCGACTGGAAGATATGGCAGAGTACAATATTATGCCTCTCCTTCTTTTTTTTCTAGGTTGGTTTTATTTTTTGGTCATTCACTTTGTTTTTGTCTTTTGGTTGTCGCAGTATAATGAGGTCCTTGGCAAAGGAGCTTCAAAGACAGTGTACGAATCAGAGTTTTTATCTTTGCTTGATTTATTTGCATACCCATTTGAGTTTCTTCCGGATTTGTAGTTTCTGTTGATTTTTTTGTAGACTCATTTTAGATTTTTGGAAAATTATGAACGGTTAACGAATGGGTTGTTGATTGATTTGTGAGCCATGTTGTTGGTGATTTGGTGAAAGCAGGTATAGAGCATTTGATGAATATGAAGGGATCGAAGTTGCTTGGAACCAGGTCAAGCTTTATGATTTTTTGCAAAGCCCTGAAGATCTTGAGAGACTCTACTGCGAAATTCATCTCCTTAAGACACTGAAGCACAAGAACATTATGAAATTCTACACTTCTTGGGTTGATACTGCAAATAGGAACATCAACTTTGTAACTGAAATGTTCACGTCTGGGACTTTGAGACAGTAAGATTTGGCAAAATCTGATATGATTATGTCATTCATTTTTTGTTTGTGGCTCTTTGACTGGCTTGCTGATTTGCTTTATATGGGTTATCTTGCTTTCAACAGGTATAGGCAAAAGCACAAGAGAGTTAACATTCGAGCTGTGAAGCATTGGTGCAGGCAGATCTTGAGAGGACTTCTTTATCTCCATAGCCATGACCCTCCCGTGATCCATAGAGATCTCAAGTGTGACAATATTTTTGTTAATGGAAATCAAGGAGAAGTGAAGATCGGGGATCTCGGCCTTGCTGCAATCCTTAGAAAACCACAAGCTGCTCACTGTGTTGGTATGTTTGACAGACTCCAAAATACAGAATCTTATTAGCTGGAACTGAGCGGAGACCTGATATTATTACTGCTTTTGCCATACAATAATAGTAAATTTTACTCATTATAGATTTCCAGGTTTGTTAGGTTTAGGTCTTTTTATTTTATTGATGATTTTAGGTAGGTTGAAGGTCACAAATCGATAGTGCTCTTCTTTCTTCAGGGACACCGGAATTCATGGCTCCAGAAGTGTATGAAGAGGCATATAATGAATTAGTGGACATATACTCATTTGGCATGAGCATTTTGGAAATGGTCACCTTTGAATATCCATATAGTGAATGCACTCATCCAGCTCAAATTTACAAGAAAGTTGTCTCTGTAAGATCATATACCCTTTAGGATTGATATGATATGCTTTGTTTTGTACCTTTTACATGAAAAGACCAGATTCCGTTGACGTGCTTTATTCCTTTAGGGTAAAAGACCAGATGCTTTGTACAAAGTGAAGGATCCGGAAGTTCGACAATTTGTTGAGAAATGCCTGGCGACTGTGTCTCTTAGGCTTTCTGCTAGGGAGTTGTTGAATGATCCTTTTCTCCGAGTTAATGATTGTGAGTCTGATTTGAGATTGCTCGACTATAGTAGAGAACTAGATGACCCAGGTCCTCTCGTGAGGCAACCTTATCTTGATCTTCGTAAGAGTCACAATTCCTTTAGTAATGGATGTTCTAATGGTTATGGCTACGGAGCACAACATGAATGGGGGTATTCTCCTGTTAAGGTTGAACCAAATGGAATCGAACTTTTTGAGTATCATGATGATGATCATTATGCAGATGTGGACATTAGTATTAAAGGGAAGAAAAGAGATGACAGTGTTATCATTTTAAGACTCAGAATTGTGGACAAAGAAGGTTGGAGAACCTTTTTCTTTCCTTTTTTTTTTTCTCCTTCGTTTCTCTAGAATTCCATGAATTACAAACTTCTTCTTATGTTTCTTTGCAGGTCATATCCAAAACATAGATTTCCGATTTGATATTGAAACAGATACAGCATTGAGCGTTGCAACCGAAATGGTTGCAGAGCTGGATATTACTGACCAAGATGTTACTAAAATAGCAGAAATGATTGATGGGGAGATTGCTTCATTAGCACATGAATGGAGGCGAGGTCCAGGATTAGAGGAAATACCTCGCTTTGCAAATCGAGCTGTCTGTCACAATGTTACTTCCAATTGTACCTCTACTGGCTCCCTCATGGACTAATTTTCAAATATTAATGGCACTAAGAATCTGCGCCTCCTTCAGTCTTGTAGAAATGGATGTGCTTCAATGCATGGCCGGTTTGGAGAAATCACCTTTGATGCTGATGAATCTGAGCATCAAGCGACTGATGGAGCGCTAAATGAATCAAGCCAATTGGACTACTTGCATTATCAGGAAATTTGGGATGAACATGAAAGCCATGAACTTAGTTCAGTGGGCTCTGGACAGGGTCATTCTGATGAAGAATATGAAAAATTTAATGGATCATTATCAGCTGAGGACGATAAAGAGATAAAAGTGGGAAGCAAAACTGCAGTGAATGCAAGAAAGTCAATCAGACACCTAGAAAGTTCGTGTTCTTTCTCTGCAGTTCCTTCAGTGTATTGTGAATTATTGGACAATCATGAGAAGGAAGTCGATCAAGAATTGAGATTGCTTAAGGCAAAGTACATGATGGAACTAATAGAACTTAAAGATCATCAATTAGAGGTTACATCAAGGTCTTTGAGTTACAGCTACAAGAAAAAAAAAAGACACAAGTAATGGCATCTTGTCATCTCTCCTATCAAATCCATTACAAAGAGGCAACAATGGAGTTCATTTAAAACTCCCCACTAATAACAAGCATTTTGGTTCAAATAGCCATGATCGTATCAATAAGTGCTGCCCCAGTTCGGATACCCCATGTGCCCAAAACTGTGAGGCGATAAAGGAATTCGCTAGAGCAGAAGATATGGTCAATGCCAAGAGTTTCTGCAAAGGATCATTGCTTCCTTCCTCTCTTCACAGGACAACATCTCTTCCTGTTGATGCCATTAATTTATACTCTGTAGGACAATGTTTAATTTCTTGGAATATTTCATACAATAATCTGTGTAATTATTAATCCACCCTTTTTGGCCTAGTAATATTAGATTCATCTTCAAGTTGTTACTAGCTGATCTTAACAAAACATGCATTAACATTCAGATTACAATGATCTGATTTTTAAGTGAGGTAATAGTTTAAGAGATCCTAGTTTACAGGGTCTTGCAATTCTGTGATGGTTTGGTGAGATGCAATGGTTGCATCTTTTGATGGTTTCCACGTTCAATGACTTCGTGGGAACCCGGTACCGCCCCATATTTTGATGCCTATAGAATTATTTGTGATGCCCATAAAGCCACTGAGGAACAGAGAGAGTTATAACTGTTTGCAATAGCGGGCTCGGTTTTCCTGAAGAAATGAATTATTTGCCTTGGGTGTCTGACCAAGATTGTTTCCTTTAATGGAAGATACGAAGAAGAATGTGGAGTCCACTTACCTCATTCAATCTTGACTTTCAGGCAAATAATTAATTCAGAAAATAAAAGAAAAAGGTTTAGATTTTAAGAATTCTAGATTGTACAAATATTTTACTCTTTTCAACTTTTTATGCTAACGATTTGAATCCATTTAAAATAAAATTTTAAATTTATTCGTATATTATTATTTAAAATTAAATTAATTTAATAAATATTACAATTAATCCGATCTAAATTATAAAATATAATTTAAAGCGATTTAATTTAAATTATATTATAATATTTAATTATTATTAATTTTATAATATTTTATTAATATTTAAATAAAAATTTTATAAATAATTTTTTTAACTCGTCGTGAATAATTTTTTTTAATTATTATCACATATAAAAAATAAAGACAATTATGCATAATTAAAATAATAAAATAAATAAAAATAAAAAATTTTATAAAATAATATTAAATAATTTAGTTTAAGATTTCGTGATTTGAAATTAATTTAATTTTGAATCTAACCTATAAATAGCAGTTTAAAAAATATTAATTTATAAATTAATTAAAAGTATTTTTAAATTAATTTAAATTATGAATTATAATTATTTAAATTAATTTAAATTAAATCGATTTAAAAATATCTATCCCTACTAATCACGTCATGTTCGGTATTGTAATTAAGAAATGGGAAATTACCTTTACCCAGAATTGGTCATCAATCTTCCAGATATATTTATGCTAAATTATATCAGCATAGTGGACATTGTTGATCTTTTTTCACTTTACCAAAGATTTGGTTGTGTTCTCCGTTCTCGAAGAAGTAAAAATTTTATGAACTGGTCAATGTCAATAACAGAAAGGATTGATTTTTTTAGCTTTACCAAAGATTTGGTTGCTTTCTGAAGAAAAATCTAAAACAAGTTGTCTTTGTCAGTAGTAAAATTAAGGATCAAGCCAAGGAATCAACTAGATTTGGAGAAGTGAAACCGAGTTAAACAATTGGAGAATCAACTAGATTTGGAGAAGTGAAACCGAGTTAAACAATTGGAAATCACATTGTGATATTCCATCTTTCTCTCTTTTTGTTAGAAGCATTTAATTTTCACTGTGGGTAAGTTAGGTTAAATTTTTTATCAAATAATTCAATAGTAAAAATGGTCTTTTATGAACTTAAATTATAAAAACGAAATTAAATTGAACAGTAAAAAAAGACTTTATGAAAATAGAAATTTAAATTATCGCTGAATCAATCGATCTCCACCATAAAAGAAGATAAGTTCAGTGAAACACACCCTACAGATGGATGCCGTGCAAATTGAAAACCACTGTTTTCTGTATGGCTTGTTGGGTGATTTCCATTGAGTCATAACAAATGTCTGACACTCTTGATTATGTTAATAACTTATTTCAGTTTCTAATTGTATATGGGACAGTAGAATTTATGAAAATGCAATTACAAATTCTGTGATTGGGCGTGACTGTGAATACTTTTGGGTGTAGGGGATGATAGAGGCTCTCACTCTAAAGTGATTGTCGACTTTTCTCTGCATCAACTTTTGTTTTGATTTATTTGCTGGCTTTCACGTATTTGATAATGGGAGAAGGATGAAACGGATGGAAAGTTTTTTACTTTTATTTAATAATATTGTGATAACACCCACACGAGCATATCGTAAGTGGGACGATTTTTAAGATGATATCATACGAAGTTTATTATTATTAATGTTATTATTATTACAATATAAAAAGCAGAAGGGATATTTTAACTTTTACACCTTGGTTGTATGCATATTCCTTTTCAATGACTTCTGAATAGCTTGGCTTGCCTAGACTACACACGGTAGGAGGATTTATTTTGTCTCTGCAACCACAAAGCCCACAAAACTATTTGATTCCCGCATGCAAATAAAAAACGTTGGTAGAATTTTGAAAATAACTGTAATTGGGATTTTTCTGTTCAATTTCCAGAACAAAGACATATAACCATTATTTGACCCAATTAATAAAATTTGAACCTAAAGAAACCTAACAAAATTTCATGAGAACAAATTTGCTGAACGAAAACAAAAAAATTCAACTGAATGAAATTCAGAAACAACTAGAAGACTTCCTACCAGTGTCCAAATCTCCAACCCACACGATTAAACATAAATGAAAGTACACAGACCTCGTTGAAGAGTTTCTCATCAACATTGTTCCTGCCAATGTTAGGCATCATTCCACTAGTAGACATCAGTGGTCATTAAGTCTTTTATAAGTAAAAGTCCGCAAACTTTTTGCTTGACCTAAATGGAGATACAATAATAGTATATACTTTCCCACCAAGGTCGTCGACAGAGACCTCTATATAAGATAGGAGACATGCCCTAGTGGAGTCAACCGGAAACGAGTTGATGAAATCCAAATGTGAATGGAAGATGCAATAGTCAGCGCTGCAATTGGACATACTCTAATTTGGAGAAAATACAAGAAATTTACCGAGTTCCACTTCAAAGTTCTACTCACTTTTATTCTTCTGTATCCTTTAGAAAGTATGGAAAGGTTTACTTAAACTGTCAAAGAAAATTTGCTGTTTTGAAGTAAATATGCGCCCTCTTACTTTTCAAGTTCAGAAGATCAGCACAACAAAACACTACCATCTAATTGTAATTTTGTAAAGAAGTTGCATCTTTATATAAATATCAGCAGTTTTATTATATTCACAATACCCAGCTCTGAAAGTTCTCATAGAGGCCTCAAAAGCGGGTAATCTTCTAGTAGTTCCCTCTCTGAAAGTGAGTCATTTTCGTTCTGAGGGGTCCACAACACCTCAACCGCCTGCATAACAATCAAAACATTAATAATGAAATTTAACAAAATTGAAGAGTCATGATTTGAGGAGTTTTTTGTATTATGACCATTAGTTTGCTTGATGGAATGGATCCGAGTTTTTGCAAAGCTTCTTTCAAGTCTGCACTACCATTGATGCTGGGCAGCTTATGCACTCCTTCAGCAGCCACCAAGATAGTTATCTGAAATGTTTGATCAAAAAGAAAAAGGTCAAAGGAGTCAAAGAGAAATAAAAAATCTAGTCCTTAACCATAACAGCAATCCTGAAGTTAGCCAACTCTATCAAAAACAATCCTGAGTGAACAGGTTAAATTTGTATACGTTGATAATGGTGTTTCGTAATGAGGCATGAAACATTGATAATAGCATTTCCCAACGAAGCGTGAAACTTAACCAATTCAAGAATTAGTTGAAAAATGGGCATAGACAAACAGACTTCAAAGTAAAAATCACCATTGCTCACCTAAGGCTAGTTACAATAGTAAATTTCATCCTTGTTAAACTATAACACTTGAATTTCAAAAAGGGACCTAGGTTTAACTTCCATGATTCAGAAATCATAGTAACAATTCCTTAACAGGCAAACAGAGTATATTGATTTTTTTATTGCTCACACAAATCACACAGTAAATAATGAGATGCATGTAACTCCAAAGAAGAAATCTTACCACTATGTATTCATTGCTGAATCCACTAGCTCTCTGGCTTCTTGTACTTTGCTTTCTGATGCTGTTAACATTAACAAGTGTCTCTTCATCAAATTTCCCTCTTTCTTCAATAGAAAGCTGATTGAAGCATTTCTCCCCATCCTCCACACTTCGTTTCACATCCACCTTAAAGAAAAATCCATGCAAATGAGCATAATAATCCCATTATCTAATCAAATAATTTCATAATCCACAATTAGAAAGAAAAATAACAAGCCTCGACGAAAAAATTTTAACAGGAATCAAATGGACAAGCAAGCATCACTAGACTGTGATCAATCCAAAACAAGAAGTAAACAAAATTCATTCTCTCATATGTACATTACAAAGAACGAAATTTCCACAATCAAGATCTCCAAACTGATATAATATTCTCTCTAATGCAGGCCGTCAATTGAAGTACTAATTTCTAAACAGTAAGTGGCTTACATTTTGTTTCTTCTTCCTTAACCTTAATTTCAACGTGTTTGACTTATAGATATGTTCTATGCGCCATAAATACTTAAATACCGTATTATATCACAAATTATTTTGGGAATACACTCTTGAATATGTCATGAACAATACAATAATGCAACCAGAATACACTCTTACCTATTGTGTCATTCACATATAGACAAGAATGAGACCCACACACGTACAGATGTGTACACGTGAATGCTCTTTCCAGATTACAGAAATTAACTCACAACCATCCCTGTGTAGCTAAAAGACTTAACTGTTATTTATTTATTTATTTGTAATAAGAAACTAGATAAGTACACTGATTAATATAAAGGTTACAACCATGGACCTTACTGTCCACTTTACTAACAGCCAAAACAGTCAGACAAAAACGGCAGTCAAACTTACGGATGAATAACCGGAGATGCAATAATCAGGATGCCGAAGCAAAGATAGTGTTGTCTCTGCAACCGAAAGAAACTATAACACATTTGGAAGGATAATAAGCCTGACAATGAGAAACATACTCAACAAATATTAAGAAGTTTACCTGTCAGTATATAGCTCAGACCATCTGTGGTTGATGTATCTGCAATTTCAGCAATTCGATTAAGTTTCCTCTGAAGAGAACGTCCCATACCCAGCAACCCAACCTATAAACAGAAAAAAGATAATGAATTCCTGACATCAACAACTAATGTATGGTAGAGTCCCCAACTCAACTATTATTATTTAAATAAATGTTATTCTTCCAAAAGAGATGTCAAACCACTGAAATTGTAATGCAATCAGAAGAATATTGTTAATCAGTTTCACTTCAAAAGTGATATCAGTGTTTTTGACTACATGAATCTCAAACTGAATTATTGCAGCCATGTGGAATTTCACCATTTCACAAGCATTCCAACTTCTTATGTTACTTAATTTTTCAAACTCTAACATTCTTACTCACATACTCAGGCCCCGTAGTCAAAGTTTATCACTGACCAGACACTTGCATGATCCTACATTACTGTCATTATGTGAAACCTTCTCCTCATATAACTACAGTCATTTCTTCGTCAAAATGTGTGCAGAAAAGAAAAAGGTCACCTTTGCACACATTCATAATTTTATCACATTCTACCGCACTATCAAAATGACAAACTCCATTTGCACCAAGCTATCTGAGATGAAAAACGATTAGCCACTAAACCACCAAAATCACCGATCAAATCTTTGATTCACTATCATGAAAACTCGTATTAACTAACAAACCACAGATTGTTATAACCAAATTAATCATTATCGTCCATTCCAATCTAAGTACCAGCTTAATCAAACTAGTGTTGGATTTCCAACAACTGATTAGCTAAAACAGCTTTTGACATTCTTAAAACAGAACAATCAATCACTAGAAACACAGCATAAATAACAAAAAGAATTCAATCGCCATACCTGAAGCTTAATAACACTCGTCTTCTCCGTAGCACTCAACACACTCCCATCAGATCGATCAGACAAAAAACCCGAAACCAAAACAAACGCTGCAAAACCCATCATTATCAAGAACAAACTCGACCCGGCACCCACTCCAACCCCAACTGCGGGACCCACATAAAACCCGCCACCGCCCCCACCAAACGGCGACGGAGCATAGTACGGTACCGAATACGAAACTCTCGGCTCCACTGAATAACTCCTCGACGACGATGAGGAATGTGACGAAAATGACCTTCCTCCCATTCTCCCACCCGAAGCCGCGAAAGCTAAATTGGGATCGCACGTCAATAAAAGCCCCATCATAATTGCAATTACC
Organism: Trichilia hirta; assembly: GCA_035221805.1. Lineage (NCBI taxonomy): Eukaryota > Viridiplantae > Streptophyta > Magnoliopsida > Sapindales > Meliaceae > Trichilia > Trichilia hirta. Next base: position 1,855,990 of record JAWDEX010000009.1, on the reverse strand, counting down.
GCCGGTTTTTTTAGCATTTGAATAGATTTGGGGATTGCATTGGTTAGAATCTCAAGCGAATCGAAAAACGGAAATCCATTTGAACTTGGTCGTGAAAAGGATAGAGATTCTTTCTTTTTCGCCGCTAAGAAGCATTTGATGCCGCTGAAATTGGGGGAACGTTGAAGGGTGTGCATGTTGTTCAAACTAGTGCTGAATATTCCGGGTATGTGAGGGAACACGCTCAAATGGGTACGTAATTGGGGCCATTTTAACGCGTTCAATTCTAGTAACGAAGTGGTTGCCGCCATGGATTTGCTGAGTGAATTCTTAATTCGGAGTTTGCTTTGATCTCAAGTCAACGAGATTGTGTGAGAGAGATTTTTATTTTATTTCATTTTTTTTAAAGAAATAGAAAGATTTTAATATGAGATGACGGAATCTAGTGAGATCGTGAAATGGAGGGAATTAGGGCCACAAATGAAAAATAATATTTAAATAGAAGAATAATCCTGTTATGGTTATTGAGACACGTGGAAGAATACGAGTGGTCGGACGTTATGTGTGTGTGTGCGCGCGCGCGTGTTATTTTCAAAAGATATTTGTTATAAATTTTAAAAATTATAAATAAGACTATAAGAGCTGGATGCCGTTTTAGTATATTTATAATTTTCTATTTAGATATATTTATATTCATTCAATAAAAGCACTTAAATTTTTTTTGTTGTAGAAGAGGTTTATTTGTAATTATACGATATGTATAAAAAATTATGGGCATGTCAATTATATTAATTAAATTTGTAACTTAAAATTTTATAATTCTTCAAATAATAATAAGAATTTTTAATTACAAAATATTTTTAAAATTTTATTTGTAATAAAAATTATAATTATATTTTTTTGAAAGGCAATAACAATCATATTTTAATTTTTAAAAATGATCAGGAATTTGTAATTTCCTGAAATAGAAAACTTCATTGAGTAACTCTAGGCCCAATAAGGAGAACCCGAAAGGAAAAATACCCGATTCAAATTAACCAGAAAAGCCCAATGATAAAAAAATATACCTATTCACACCCGAACCGAAAAATTTCTAGGAGAAACGAAACCCTAAGTCACTCGCAACTATAAAAGCTAGGTGTCGTATGCCATTCTCTCCTGAGCTGCTTCTAATTCGCTTCTCAGTACGGTAATTTTAACCAACCATGGCGGACAAGGCGGTAACCATTCGAACAAGAAAGTTTATGACCAATCGTCTCCTCTCAAGGAAGCAATTTGTAAGTTAAACACTCGTTAGTCTTTAGTCTATTTCTCTTTTCGAAGCCAAACATTATGACTGTCTTCAGTGTTTTAGTTTCTGAGTCTCGGAGATCTTGGGTAAACCCGTACTTAGTTATTAGCTTGGTTTCGTTTTCTTGATATATCCGTGCTAAAGTGGGAAGGAAAAACTTCAGTTAGACTTTAGCTTTATAGGGCTACCAAATGAACGAACATTATGAGATTTAACTAGGCTTGGAAGCCGTTAGCTTATTGCCATTGTTTTGTTTGAAAATTCACTTTAGGGTCACCATTGAAAACTAAATATGTCCTGTTGCATTGCTGAATGCAGGTTATTGATGTTCTTCATCCTGGCAGGGCCAATGTTTCCAAGGTAAATATTTGTTTCAATTTAACATAGTTGTTTTGAAGTATGGTTGTCACTGATCATTTTGTATGTCGTCTCTGATTGTCTATCTATTTGTTGGATGGTGGTTTTTTTAGTGCTTAAGCTTTGTATTGTTTTGGAATTTAAACAGAATGTGAAAAATAATCTTTGCTTGATTGTAATAGTTGTGATTGGTTGTTATGTATTATTTTGCGCTGTAGATCCTGCATGGTTTTTTAATATTAATTTATAATAATTGCTCTTTAATTTGTGCTGCCTAGGCAATTTCATTTTGTATATTGGATTGTGGTTTTACTGATATTTGTCTATTAAATTTATTATGGTTGGCTGTGAAGGCTGAGCTGAAGGAAAAATTGGCAAGGATGTATGACGTAAAGGACCCTAATTCAATCTTTGTTTTCAAGTTCCGCACCCACTTTGGAGGCGGTAAATCCACTGGGTTTGGTTTGATTTATGATTCAGTTGATAATGCAAAGAAGTATGAGCCCAAATACAGGCTTATCAGGGTAAATACTGTTGACTTGTATCTTATGAACTACTTCTGCTTGTTGGTTGTCAAAATCCCTTAAATAGCTAATGATGTTGATCAAAGCCTAAATAGTTCATAAAGTTTTTAGATTTTGTGCATCTATTCTGATTGTCGTTGATGTGTTTAACTTCTCTTTTTTAATGGGATGAAAAGTTAACTGTGGAGAAATGGCGGTAATTTATTTTTTTTCTTATAATGATAATGTCATGACAACTGGGTTATGAAGTAGAACATTTGCAAAATTCCACCTTTTTATTGTTGCATTTCAAACTTGACTCTTATGCCGAAATTGATATATGTGGTGGAAGTTATCTCCCTGAAAAGCAACTTGCTCACTGTTCTGATTTGCTGAAATTTTGAATTATTTGGGCTAAGGTAGGCTTTTGAAGGATATTTTCTTTAAGGGATTGCCTTACAATTTATTTGATCTGACCAACCTCTCAGATTGCTATGCTTGATTTATTTTGTAACTGGCAGATTTACACACTCTTCTAATATTTATCCTTGAAAGCTGAGAAGAGCATATATGTGGGAGGGATTCAAACACCGTTATGGGCGAACTTTTCACTGCTGAGGATTATAACTGAACCTAGTGAGAATAGTACTCACAGAATACCAAGATGATAATTTATTTTTTAAAAGTTTGTTATATTAGATTTGCGAACTGATTATTATTCCTTTAAATTTCAACAATTTGATAAGGAGCAATGCAAAGCTTGGTTTGAGTCTTGTCACTCCTTCGTTTCTAGGCCTAATACCTGTTTTCATTCTTTCTGAGTTTTTATTTTTATATTTATTTAATTGTTTTTGTCTTATGAGTATATTTGTCGGCTGCAGAATGGACTTGACACCAAGGTAGAGAAGTCGAGAAAACAAATGAAGGAGAGGAAGAACAGGGCTAAGAAAGTCCGTGGTGTAAAGAAGGTAAGCCAAATGTTCACAAATGGTTTTCCAATGGTGTTATGCACGTCTGGTTATAAATTATGGTAAAGTCTTATCGATGATTTTATTGCTTACCTCATTTTTAATTTGTGCAGACTAAGGCCTCAGATGCTGCCAAGAAGAAGTGAGTTAACTGAGCTAGTCATGAAGCAAATTTTCACCCATGGAGTTTCTCTGTTAGTCCTTTTTGTTTTTGTTTAGTTGTTTCTGAAATGGAATCTTATTGTGTTGTGGATTTTGGTGCTATTTGATGTTTAGTTATATTGCCCAGATTTTGAGTACTCATCTGAAATATTTAGTAATACATTTGTGTTTTATCATCATGTGATTTGACCTATCGTCAACATTTAAACATGATGCCAGCGTGCTTTGTTTCTCTGTTCATTAACATTTCACAATTGGAACTACTGAACTTGGGTTGTATTCACTCTCAAAGTTGTTTCAGGCAATAGTCGTGAACAATGGATAGATTGAAGTCGATGTTAAAACTGCTCAGTCTCTTGCAAGCTGAGTTTGTGCCTATAGATCAAACATTCTCTTGGCAGCATGTCTGCATTCTCAAAGGCCGATTACGGTGATGATTTGGTGCAAATAAAGCAAACCTGAATTATGTTTTTGGAGAATGCTTCGTAAGATTTTGACCTGATATTGAGAGTTCTTAACATAGTACTTGAAAAAGAAACTTAAACAAGATTTAGAATAATCGGCAAACGGCCAAATAGAAGAAAAATAATGCTCTAGGAAATGGCAACGCACCGTGGGGAAGAATTGTCATGATAGAACCCATAAAAGATTAACGAGTGGTATTCTCTTTATATAGCATTGTTTACGCAAGAGACATGCACAAATATTAATTATAAGATCAAAGTAAACCATGTAGATGAGCTTCGTCCTAATCAGCTATACAAATAACAAAGATGCGCCTCATCCCATGAAGATAAGCTATACAGATCAACCATAACGATGAGGATGCTGGTCATCCATGTGAAGATAAGCCATGACGATAATAATAATATTTTTCAAATCCTAACTTTAAGAATCTTTGCTTGTGATGCCAAATGCTACGGATTAAGATTTTGGTTTACCTACTGAAATGGTAACAACTATCTAATCATAATGTTTCTCAATTTAATCACGTGCTATCATCACGTTAGTTGCCAAACTTGAAACTTATCATACAGGCAACGGATTATATTGACTTAGTTTTGGAGTTGTCATAAAATCTAACCTATCAAACCCATACCCAAAAATGTCTTCTTCAAAGATCAGAATTTGCTTACCAAAGTCATAAATTTAAAAATTGTAAACCATTTTATCAGTTAAATTAATCGATAAACTAATCTGAATGAAGCTGAATCCATTTTCGCGTAGAGCAACCAAACCCAAGAAACCTGGTGAAAAAAAAAAGCGACAGACCTGTGGAATGAAAAACAAGTTCACAAACAGTTTGCCAATTGCTTATTTGGCCAATATCTGATTTGTGTCTCTATATTAATATAAGCAACATATTTTTAGGTAAAGCAAACAATCAAAATTAGATTTGATAAGAATATAACGATCGTCTCTTACAATTATCGAAACTTTTTATTAAATTTTGTAAGATTTATCTATATTTTTTAATTTAACGATAAGAGTCATATAATCAAATAGAAGTCACAGAAACTCTGAATGATAAAATAAAAGTAAATTCTTTTTTTCTTAACCTAGTGTTCCAAGAGTTTTTACTGCCATTCCGACTATCCACAAACAGAAACTCCGGAGACTTCTGAAACTGACCCGTCAGTTTCAGACAAAAGTACAAGAGAGAGAATCAGCAAATGAAGATTCCTTCTTGTCTTAATCTTTGCCTGGTGGGTAAGTATTGTTATTATATATACTAGAAATCGCGGCCCTGTTTTTCTTGTTCTGTCTACACGCTTCTTCTCTCTGCCACGGCCATTCTCGACTCCCCATTTCCATTTTTGTTCTCATTTCGTCTCAATTCCAATCATGGAAGATGCTAATGGTATGTTTTTGATGTTCTTTCTTTATTTCTGCTTAGTGGGTTTGTGTATTTCAGTATTGTAATTCTTTCTTGATATTTGCAGTTTTCATATGTGAAGATGCAAGGTTGCATTTTCCAATTTCCTTGCTTAGAATTGGATACAACTGATTGCATGGCTTCATTTTCCTGTTCTTTGTTAACTGAATCAGTTTATTTTCCGTTTTAGCCGCAATTTTGTTGGTGGCCGTGCTTATTGCTTATTATTATTAGATGAAGTCTAAAATTTTGGTTTTGATTCTTCTGTTTTCTATTGTCAGTGTGAAACTCTTTTGCTTCAAACTTGATGAATCTGAATGATTGAAATTCTACGTTTCTGTTTTGCCGCTTCGTGTTCTAACAGTGGTGGAAACTAAAGATGGAACTATTGCTTTTGCTTCTGCGTTTCCTGGTCATCCGGAAGGTAATGCTAAATTTATGTCTACATGATAAATATGCTATATGGTATTCGCATTCATACCTGCTTCTTCCTAGAATTGGAATTGTTTAACATCAATGTTTTCATTCTCATTATTGAATTTTTCTTGTTCTTAGTCAGTAGACCATATTCTGCTTTCCGTTTCGGTCGTCAGAGCTAAAAAAATGAAACTGAACGAGGATATAACAATGAATTCTGTATTTGAGCCTATTTTGGATCACATGGCTTTCATACTTCATAATCCTAGTTCTTCATGGGAGAAGTTCATTTTTGTTGAAGTAGGCTGTTTTCAAAAGTAGTCACGGCTGCTATCGCAAATTTCATTGTTGGTTATTTTTGCATCAGTTGTGAAGGATAGAGATCACAAATTCTTAACAAGAGCTGTTGAGGAAGCATATAATGGTGTTGAATGTGGAGATGGAGGTCCATTTGGTGCAGTTGTTGTTCGCAATGATGAAGTAGTTGTCAGCTGTCACAACATGGTGTTGAAGAACACCGACCCGACTGCACATGCTGAGGTTACAGCTATTAGAGAGGTTGGAGCAATTTTGGAAAATTAGTTTCTTGAAATGTATTTGCATAATGTGTTACTTTGTGTTATGACTTCTTAACTCTTTGTGTTTGTTTCTTGCAATTCCTCTTACCACGTGTGTAAAGGAATCACCAAATTTGCATATCATTTCTTCGACTTCAACATAAAGATTATGTCTAGAATACGGGTTTAGATGAATAGAGTTCTGAATTGAAGTATGAATTTTTCCTGTATAAATTTGGTTTTAGCATGGTTTTCGCAAGTGGTCCAAAATTTTCAGGTTTCAAATAATGTGTAGAACCTTGCCTTCTGCCTTACTTTTACTATTAGATTTGCATCATACTGACTATTATATAATCTTCTTTGACCTATATGCATTTCGTTCCAATGATTGAAATCAACCTCTCTCTCTTTCAGGCATGCAAAAAGCTCAATCAAATTGAGCTGTCAGACTGCGAAATATATGCCTCTTGTGAGCCATGCCCAATGTGCTTTGGTTCTATTCATCTTTCAAGAATTAAGGTCAAATTATCAAATCTAATTTCATTTTTCCTTTAACATTCTAAGCTACAAAATATAAAAAATTTTGATGTTTTCTTTGCTCATATTTTGGTTATAGAGGCTGGTTTATGGAGCAAAAGCGGAAGCAGCTATAGCAATTGGGTTTGATGATTTCATTGCAGATGCATTAAGAGGTACTGGGTTTTATCAGAAGGCTCAGCTGGAGATCAAAAAAGTAGATGGTACTGGTGCTGTCGTTGCAGAACAGGTGTTCGAGAAGACTAAGGCCAAGTTTCCATTGTATTGATTTCCTTGATTTCATTTGTGATTACAAGACTACATCTTACTTAAAAACGCAAGCACCTTCCCTTATTGTAATTGTAATTGTTTGTTTTTACTTCGGTGTTTTTTATAAAATGAAAATGAAAATGAAAATGAAAATTTATTTTCAGAGTTTGAAAATTGGTAGTAATACTTCTAGAACTTTAATTTTGATATTTTTATTTTTCAGTTTTTCGTTTTCACAATTTGAAGTGAATTATTATTACTCTATTTAACTCTAAAACACTAATACAAAATCAAAAATACCCATTTAAGGAAGACATCCAAATCCAAACCAATATTTGAGTTTGACGATCAAGCAATCAATAAATTGTTGAGAAACGACATGTGAGAGAACTTAAGTGACTTGGCAGCATGCATGAAGACAACCACTCGCATTTCTCTCAGGGGGAAATAGTTAATTTGCTTTTATAAAAACACGAATTAACGACTTTCCGTAGAAACTGAAATACAACCGAAAACTTGCAAATACCAAATATTTGTAATGAACATGATTGACATTTCTAATTCAATGACCATATTATTGTATTTACTTCACAAAAATATTAATAAAATGACGAAGACACAATTTTGTCCATTTCAAGTCTGGGGCATGAATCAATCTATATTCTTACCTCAATTGAATTTAGTAGTAAACTGCAAATAGAATTCAGAGAAACTCTCGAGGATAAAATGAAAGTAGAGTAAATTCATTGTTCTTAACCGGTTCCAGTTTACTTTACAGGAGTTCTACTTTCTACCGTTATCCGGGAGTAAATTCATTGTTCTTAACCGGTTCCAGTTTACTTTACAGGAGTTTTACTTTCTACCGTTATCCGGACTATCCAGAAAGAGAAACTCCGGAGATTTCTGAAACTGGCACGTCAGTTTCAGGCAAAAGTCAAGAGAATGAATCGGCAAATGACGATTCCTTCTTGTCTTAATCTTTGCGTGGGATCGATCACGTTCCCCTGTTTTTCTTGTTCACTTTACACGCTTCTTCTCTGTTCGACGGATATTCTTGACCAACCATTTCCGTTTTTGCTCTCATTTCATCTCAATTCCCGATGGTATGTTTTTGATGTTCTTTCTTTATTTCTGCTTACTGAATTTGTGTATTTCATTATCGTAGTTCTTTCTTGATCTTTGCAGTTTTCATACGTGCATAGGAAAGTTTCCATTTGTCAATTTCCTTGCTTAGAATTGGATACAATTTATTGCATGGCTTTGTTTCTCTTCTTTGTAAAAGACATGAGTTTATTGTCTATTTTTGCTGCAACTTTATGGGTGGCCATTCTTATTGCTTATTATTATTATAACATGAAGTCAGAAACTTTTGTTACCATTCTTCTGTTTTCAGTTGTCTTTTTGGAACTTTTTTTTCAAACTTCAATGGGTCCGAATGATTGAAATGCTATGTTTCTGTTTTGTCCACATTGTGTTCGAGCAGTGGTGGAAACTAACGACGGAACTATTGCTGTTGCTGCTGCATTTCGTGGTCATCCAGAAGGTAATGCCACATTTATGTCTGAATGATGAAGATGTTAAAAGGATTCGAATTGATGCCCGCTTTTTCATAGAATTGGAATAGTTTAGTATCAATGTCTGTTCTCATTATCGAATTTTTCTTGTTCTTAGGCATAGACAATATGTTTCCAGTTTCGGGTTGTCAGACTACAAAATGACATTCTATGGGATATAAAAATGGATTCAATATTTAAGCCTATTTTGGATCACACATTTTTCATATTTCATAACCCTATATCTTCACGGGAGAAGTTCATTTTTGTTGGAGCAGATTGTTTTTGAAAGCGGTAGTGTTTGCTATCATGAATTTCATTTTTGGTTATTGTTATATCAGTTGTGAAGGATGGAGATCACAAATTGTTGTCAAGAGCTATCTAAGAAGCATATGAGAGTTGTTGAATGCGGAGATGGACACCCATTCGGTGCAGTTTTTGTTCGCAACTATGAAGTAGTAGTCAGCCGTCACAACATGGTGTTGAAGAACACTGACACCACTACACATCATGAGGTTACGACTATTGGATTTTTTTTGAAAACTTAGTTTCCTAAAATATAGTCGCATCATTCATCAACTTCAACATAAAGATTATGTCTAGAATACGGGTTTAGATGAATAGAGTTCAGAAATGAGGTGTGAATTTTTCCTATAATTTGGTTTTCATCGTGGTTTCCGTCAGGTTTCAAAATGATGCGTAAAACCTTGCCTTCTGCCTTGTTTTTACCATTAGATTTGAATATTATATAATCTTTTTGACCCATATGTATTTCGTTCCAATGATTGAAATCGACCTCTCCGTCTTTCAGGCATGCTAAAAAGCTCAATCAAATTGAGCTCTCAGACTGCGAAATATAGTGATGCCATTCATCTGTCATGAGTACAAGTCAAATGATAAAATCTAATTTTTACTTTTTGTTAAACATTCTAATCAGTTAATTATAAAATTTTTTGGCGTTTTTCTTTCCTCATGTTCCAGAAAATACAAGCAACTTTCCTCATTGTAATTGTTTGTTTCTAAATTGATGTTTTTCGTAAAATAAAACATAGTGATTTTTTTAATATTTTCAAATTTTGTAAATTGATAGTAATATTTAGAAAAAATAACCACACTTATAAGAATATTTATTAAAAAACTTTGATTAATTGAATAAAAAATATACCTTTTGAATAATAATAATAATAATAATGTGGAGCAACTTTTTAACGTCCAAAAATAAAGTGTAATTTTAAATGAAAGACTCTACTCTACTTTTAAGGATTTAAAAATGGAGTAGAGAATTTAACTTGAAAGTAAACTCTCTATATTTTAATATAATTTTTGTCAGTATTCAAAAATAAATAATCTACTTTTAAATAAAATTCTATACTTTACTTTGAATAAAAGTTTTTACGCTACCTTTAAACTCTTAAAAGTAGAGTAAAACTTTCTATTTAAGAGTAAACTCTCTATTTTTAGATCCTTTCTACTCTTGAATATTTGAAAATGAAAACTTTATTTTTAAATAAAAGTCTCCGCTCTAAATTTTCATTCGAAAAATTAACTTCCTACTTTCAAATAAAAATCAGCTTTATTATTATTATTATTATAGATGTAATATTATAAAAAAAGTATATTTTTAACTTAATTAAAACTTTTTCTAACACAATTATTTTGATAAACAATTTTAAAAATATGGTAATTTTCTTACATTTTCCTTTTAAAAATTGACTTTTGATTATTTTCAATTTTCAATTTTTTGTTTTCACAATTCGAAGTGAATTATTGTTACTCGATTAACTCTAAAACATTAAAATAAATTCAATTAAAGCTATGTTATAAAGTAATCAATAGTTGTTGAGAATGAAACGTACGAGAGCACGTCTTGGCAGCATAAAGATAGAAAACCATATGCATTTCTCTAAGGGGAAATGGTTAATTTTGTTTTATAAAAACAATAATTAACAACTTTCGGTAGGAACTTAAGCACAACTGAAAACTTGCAAATACCAAATGTCCGGCAATGAACATGATAGACACTTGTAATTCATTAATCATATTATTGTATGTACTTCACAAAGATGTATATAAAAATAAGTAACACACAATTTTGTCCACCTCAAGCTCTGGCACAAATCAATCTGTTACATATTGTTACCATTCCTACCTCTTCTTCTGTAGAAACTGAAAGGAAAACATCAAACAAAAATACTAATATAAATATAAGCTGTCAATATTTCATTTCCTCGTACATGTATAAGCTAGGCTAGCTACAGTAGCAAACCCTCTAATTTCAAAAGACCAGCTAATATTGCTTCATGTAGCACAATACATGCAGGTGTGGTGAGCCAAGCTGAAAATGCACAAGATGAGTTGCTTCCCTCCTGTTTCAGATAAATTTTGGTCTTTTTGTGTGCGATCAAAATTTTGTCAACAAAATGATCAAGACATTTTAACTTGAATTTGGCGGTGGATATTTATTAGAAATTCAACATAAGATTGCCCGCTGGTAGGTATCTTGTCTTCGACCAAATACGTGAAGAACATCATTCCTGTAATTTAATCAAACAAATGTCAATCATAATGTGAAATGGTTTCCTTAGATAAAATGTTTTCCATCAGATGTTGGGAAAGAAAATAAGTAGGCTATAGTAGTAGTAATCTGCGTTCGAGTTCACCTCATCAGCTACAACCAAAAAACATTTGCAAAGGATTATTGATACAATAATGTTGCGTCATGGGGATGATATAATATTCTGGTTAAATCATAAACATTGCCTTGCAAGATAGATAATTCTGCAATTAGCACAAAATGTTTATTCTAATGCACTGACCTGAAGGATCTCCTTTCTTGCAAAGCTTTAAACTGCAAAAAGATAAAACAAAAAAGAAAAGTTAATAGGTATTGCATCAAATTGAGAGTTCATTGATATCAATTAATATAAAAATCAAACATATTGGGTACTTTTGTCTTCAAAATTGAAGAACTCAAAGAAAGTGTCATACCGTAGGTAGGAACATCTTTGACGCCTTATCTCATTTATGACATCATTCAACTTCTTTGACAATGGATTGTCATATTGCTGTAGCACAAGCTGCACCACCACCAAATTATTAGTCACAAATTGACCAGTTACACAATAAAAGCCATAGCCCAACAAATGCTCAGAGGAAGGTGGAAAGAGAAGAAATAAAAAGAGGGTTGCCAAATCTATTTTCTTGTTAAATAGTTTATCTAACAATTACCGAAAAGGTATCACCAGGGATGCTACAAGACAAGATTATCAAAAGATTTCGTAAGGACTAAATCTGAGTGTTAGCAACTATGGGCATCTTGAATTAGAAGGATTCATGCTCTCAAAATAAATCTAATTTTAGGTATCATACACCCTCTAATTTTACACTTACAAAATGTAATCACTCTGAATAAGAAAGGCTAGAAACTTTTCAAGTTATATGATATGCACTCATCGACAGTTCAAAACATGCTGCAGTCTCCTTCTAGTTCTATGAGGGAAAGTACTAAATGGAAAAATTTCCCAAAGGGATTTCCGTCAGCCCTGAGCGTAGGCACTAATAAAACCTATCCCAAACTGACAACGGTACTACTAAGTCAAAATTTATATATTTGCCAAGGATTAAGAATGAACTACCTGAGTTGGGATTTCATCAACCGATGAAATGCCAAACAGTTGGTGCAAGATATTTGAATCCACTGAGCTTCCAATATACATTAAAGCATCCTCACCGTTCTCAAGAAGATAGATTCCCTCATCACTCACGTGCTCACTAGAAAGAGGAAGGAATGGTGGAATAACAGAACCATCTTCTCCCTGCAATTAGCAGACAGTTAACAATGGTTTCAGGAACATATTTCGAACACTATAAAGCATAAAATAAGTGATAGTTATCAATACCTTAGAGTCAAGGTCATGGATTGGCACTATCCTTGGGTACACAAATGGAACCGCCAAAGGAATAGAAACCGAGGAAACATATGATATCCAAAAAGATCGATCATCTATTCTTCCTTCAGTTCGCAATCCCGTACTTTTAATTAATGCTAAAGAACAATAAAAGAACGAAATTTGTAAACCCATGCTATTCTTCAACAAAAATGCTGAAATAAGAAGTCTTCCCACCATATTAGAGACACATTGTGTTTGACAATAACATAAATTAGGACAAGAAACATCACTAACCACCAAAATTTGAAGATTAGAAAATATTGGAAGACTTTATATAACTTAGGAAGAATCAACATAAATCTAGGTGAAATTTCACAACTATATTTACTTACTAACGTCAGGCATGCAAGGCATCTCCAACAAACACAATGTTTCACATATTGTTATATTAACCGATTTTGCAGATGCTTAATCCACTAAAAATTAGTACATACATCAGGCCTTTCAGTCTTCCTACCACAATTCCCCTCCAAGTATAATGATAATGAATAATAAAGAGGAAAAAACTATTCAAGAATGGACGTTCTTTTACCATGACAATTGCTCATACACAAGGATTAGAGAACAATGAAAAATATAGGGTCAAAGACAGCTTTACGTAAGTGCTAAACAGCATAACACATTCATATAACTGATTACAAATTAATGCACAGTAAAGTATTTACCAAGTGTGTATAAAGGCAAAAGTTTAAGAGCCTCTGGAAGAATAAGCTGCCCAGATGATGATACTGTAGCACAAAATTTACGATATGAAACCAGAGCATTGACACAAAGGTTCACCATCTGTTCACGGACATTCGCCAGAGGGTTGGAAGGAATTTCACTTGCCGCTACAAGGAAAGTAAATTTAACAAGGAAAAGATAAGCTGTTAGTTTCTATCACATAAAATAAAAAGAACAAAAAGGGATATGCTGTTGCCATCAAATACCAATAAAAGAGAAGGAAAATATTGGCACGAACACATTGATAATTATGGATGCTGGTAAATAAGAAAAAACTATTACCATGGGCTCACTTAACATTTTTAACAGAGTCGCTTAGAAAGTAGAAATAAGACAATAGAAACAAACCACATAGATAGTCAATACCTTGCTTCATGAAACATGTAAATTGAGTATCCAAGTCAGCTGACCGGTACAGATTACTTAAATTACTGGTGCATGGCAAAGATAAAGTTGCAACACGAATTCTTCTTTGGCCATATACAGTGGTATACAGAAGGGCACACTATTGAACAAAAGGAGAATATAATCAACAAATAAGAAAAAAACATCTTCAAAATGCGAACAGGCCATACAAAAACGAAACACTTCATCTACTAATTAGCAATCTATGGATTAGAAACAACGACACATTGTTGAAAAATTAGATTGTACCATCAGAAAAATAGATATAAATCATACCTGAAAAGAAGCTTCTGAGCCATCCTGCAATTTATCATCGTGCTTTAACGTTACCATTATAGCTTTGTTGCAGTCAATCTGCATGGTAAAAAGGACGACTCAGGTTAAAATCTCAGCACAGATGTAGCTAGTAAAATATACTGTGTCATATAAAAAAATAGAAGCACCAGCAATAGGGGAATTGAAATCAGGAAATAGAATGAAAAAGTCAAAGTGGAGTGGCATAAGTTTGGTTGATTAGCTACACTAAGACCATTATAAAAAGCGGTGCTCTCACAATATCCAATTAACACCCAACAGCTTTTGATAGGTGAAAGGTTTATGAATGTCTCTAAAAATGATACTAGAATAATCACAATAATAGTGATACATCATCTCATTTAATATGATTTCAAATCCAGTTTGATGCTAGAGAAACGTAATATAACAGCAGGAGAGTATAATTCTCAGTAGACCAGTTTCTAGGTCGCCTAAATTAGGGTTGCATGAGTCAAGAAAAATTGTGGCTTGGTGACACAAGGATGAGAAGGGACTGACAGCATAATCATAAAACAATATGAAAGTCAACAAAAAGTTAGAATATACAAACCGCTGGTAGGTCAATGTCTGTTGGAATCCGTTTGCAGAAGTTCCCATGGTACTCTTGGACTTGGATACCCTGTAAAAGAGTATAACAAAATTAACTTACATGACAGAGCCATTCTCAAAAATGGGAAACCAATTGTCTTATGATGCAAACAAAAAGCAACAAAAAGTTCAGTATTCAAAAGGTTACCTGGCTGGATCTGACACGCATAACTGCCTCAAACCCTTGGGGCCTGGTGATGTTCCATCTAAGATCGTTGTATAATTTTACAGGATCAGAAAGAGCTGAGAATGGATAGTAATAATAAACCTGGAAAGAGTGAAATATTTAAAGTTACACGAAATAACTAAAAAAAAAATGTTTTTGTTCTGGTGCGGAGGGAGGGGAAAAGCAGAAAAAACAAACATATTTTAATCATTTATTTTTCTTTTTCTTTCAATCAAGTTCCTCATTAGGTTACTCGGATCTTGTAGATGTAACTGCATGATTGAGAACCCAAAAGTCATGACAAAAACAAGAAAGGGAAGAATGGGAAAAGAAACTGTAGATATTTTAACATATACAAGAAGCATGGTGAAAGAGAGGATGTATAGGCTCGGAGGTTGAAATTTGGTAACATGTCATGTCAAAAAATCATAGAAGTTAAGTTTGGCAATCGCTCATTATGGTAGAAACAGTTAGATGCAATTGGATGTGCGGGCACAGCAGTAAGGTGTAATAACAGTCTTTCATGTCATATTATGTCCTAAACCCATAGAAAATAGTTCCTAGTAATCACTCATTAGCAACATCAAGATGCCTCCTAGCAGGCTCAAAAATCTCTCATTCTACATCCTTGTAGTTGTTTTTAATGGGCTGGCTTATTTTAACATGAGCAAAATACAAATAACTACAAGAATTCAGTTTTTCCATGTTTCATTCATTGGCCATTAATGGAAGAAGACAACAAGTACAAATTACCAAATAAAATGGCTAAAGCTCAGCTTTTGTCAGGGTATTGACAATTTAAGGATCACCAATTCAAGTCAGTTTCTCAGAAAAAACGTCTCAAGATCAAACAGCCAATACCTGTCCTCCAGTAGTTTTTGGGATGACAGAGATGGAAGCGATATCTACATAAGTCTGGGTAGTGATAAACACATCAACACAGACCTGGAAAGACAGATACAAAAAATAAACCCACATAATTTAATGGACAAAGGATGCTATGCTTAATATAAATATCAACCAAATACCTACGGCAGAATTTATATACATCTAAAGATCATAATCAAGTAAGAAGAAATCACTCAGAAGTTCACCTGATACTCCGCAAACTCAATTGCCATTGCCTTCAAAGTTTTATCTGCTGGTTGGAGCAGTTTATGTGCCTCCTGAAATCCAACAAACAACATGATTCTTCAACCCAAAATCATAAAATATAATCTGCAGTGGAACTCCATAACATTCACACAAATAATATAAGATCAATCACAGAGGCAATGAATTAACTGCTTAACTGAAAAGGATACACAAATGAAAATAGGACTGGAAAGTAGAGGAAAGCCATAGAAACTCTCACACAATCATATTCTTGTGCACGAAAAGCAATTGTATGCTGTACTGTAACTCAAACATACAGATAGCAGAAGAATCCAACATATAAATTCATACCTTCTCTCCCGCTGAGATATTACTTCTTCCTTCAGCCTCTCTAGCAGAAAGGGCTCCAATACCAACCGAAGGCAAGACTGAATGAATACAGTACATTTGTCAGAAATTACAAATTGTTCCATAAAAGGCCGTCAGTAACATGAAAGAAAATGACAGGCTGCTCATAAAAATTCCTTCGCAGAAAGAACTTATAGAGTGGCATTTTCTTTGGGGGGGGGATGTTCCATAAGGGCCAGGGGGATGTGCGGAGGATTTATAGTGATGCAAATTAGCAGTGACTTTTATAAGTTTCACAGTCTCAGACAAACAAGAATATGAATAGAATCAGCACTATTTCTAGATCTATATGAAATAATGTGAAAATATATGCAACTATGTTACAAAAATAAGCCAAGAAAGAGGCCAATAACAAAATAATCGCAAAAAAGCACATGAGCTTGCCTGATTGAAAGACTAAAAGTTTGCCCCCAGTATTCTTCATTGCCAAGAAAGAGGCCTGAAATACCAAGGTTTTACGTCCACAAATATTCACCGGGTACTTAGATTTGAAGTGTTTCCATGCAAATGAATTTTCTGTAGAATACCTGGACTGCTGCTCCAAAGGCTGATTCAGCAGTTCTGTTGTTCTGAAACATGGAGGGAATGCTTTCCAGCAATAGCTCTAAATGTTGACGGCACTATATCCAGACAAGAACAAACCAATATTATGGGAAGGCGTTTGAAAACTCCTCGAAACAACAGATAAACTAATTAGAAGTACTAGAACAGACTGCCAAACATATAAAGATTCACCCAAAAGGTATGAAATAGGATATAAATCCAAAGAGCTCACCTCAGAAAGTGGAACAATAACATCGGTTTCCAGGGGAGTATAAACATCTTCTACATCAGGGACAATGAGCATCAGGGGCTGCAAATATACATTGATATTCCAAATCAGCCAGAGAAAAAAATGTACGCAGCACAATCAAATACTAAACAAAAATTTTAGTGCACAGATATCTCCATCAATCAACAAGTTGAGGTTTGCATAGGTATGACAATTACATATTGAAAATCCAAAAGGTTATTACAACTTTTATTTTGAGTGGTCATCATCTTATATTAGCCAAAATACCCAACTCAGTTTCTGCAAAAGAGACAGATTAAATAACACAGTGATGATGATTCAATAATTCAGCGTCCTGAGAAAGTGCATGTATATCAAAGCTGACTGCAAAATAGCATAGAGCAAAATATAATAGGTATATTACTCAACATCAACGTTTCACTTACTATACTGTTAAACTATTTAATCTGTGAAAAAGACACACTAAAAAAAAAAGAAACAATTGATATTTTGGAAGAAAAACAACAATCAGACAATTTAGAAGCCAAAAGTTTGAACGAGAAACATCTGCAACTATAATTGACCTGCTGTAGTGCACGCTTCAAATTGTAGAAATGGATTGTTGAGTCAAATGTTGCAATTCCCACCATTGTCCGAGGACCTTCCTGCAACAACAGAAACATCAAATTCCAGTTACTAAATTGTCATTATCACAACCGAAGTAGAAAGTAATTGAATGACTATGAAGTCCCATGCACTTTTCAAATCTGACATTGAAAATTTCAAATGGTTAAATAGACAAAAACTTACAGGAAGATCTGAAATAACTTGACTAATAGCACTGCAGGCGGCGGCAGTTGCACCAGTTTGCAAGGCATTCATGGATACATCAATGAGGAAGAAATACACAGCGGGCATTGGATCACGCACCTGGCATAACATTAAAGAGCAAAAAATGAGGTATCCAAATGTCTCATATAATAGGACAAAAAATTAAATAGTTGGTGGAAGAATACAGAACAAAACATCTTTCTATAAGTCCCACAGATTTGAAGTTTAACCAACCATATATTCCTTTGTGGCAACAAACTCGACTGTCCCCCTGCACAGCTCAGGTCTTTCATCAGCATCTCTACGTCTACCATCTGGACCTAGATTGCAGTGGTAATCACGGGGTGTATCGTCAGTAAAACCTGCAAAAGAGAAGGAAAAGTGAGAAGAATGTCATAAAATCACCTCCTCTCCAACTGTCAAAGTATATTTTCAGATGATACATACTGCAAAATCCAAATACTACTGCAGCTTATATATGATAAGAAGTATTTAACAACATATAATGACAACTACAGCAAGAATTTTAATTGCACAATTTTCAAGAAGTTCCCCATGTGATGAGATAATCTATAGAAACTTATACCAGACAATCTATGTATAGTGTAAAACTTTTCCCACTTGGGGAAACAGGGAGGAGAAAACAATGATTAATATCTATGTCATCTTCTACACCAATCAAACAAACACACAAGATAAAAATGATATAACACAAGATACAGTGACTATGTAACTTACCGCACAAATTACAGATAAACTTCCTTCCCTGATCAATGAACTTCATGAAAGGATTTATGTAGGCTTTACAGCGAGAACACCGAACAGGACCACTTTCTCCAAAATCTACAACCTAAAACAAGAAAAGGTATATAAGCTGCAGAAAACATATTCTTTACTTAAACTGTTACAGATTAATTAGCAGATGCAACACTGGCCAGACCTTTACAAACAAAAGAGAACTTGCGTAACTACAGGCCAGTGATTTGGCTTTATTTTGAAGCAACTATAAATTGTCCACCAGTGTTGTTATTTTGTAAAACACCCTCCCCCTAAAGGAATTGGAAAAATAACCATCCTTATAAAAAACAAATTTTCCCTCCAAAACAATTCAGTTAGTGGATGGAAAGCCAAACATAACCAGCAGCAAAATGACCGAAGATAAGTCAGGTTCTTCCCTAAGCACTCAGCACTAACCCCCAATTTGAAATCAAGGCTTATCAAAACTATGGTCTTTGCATATCTATGACTCACTTCCCAATGAACAAACTCTTTTTTCTAGTAGACGGAAAATATAAGTAATTCTGAGCTATCAAATTAATAGTATAAGAGAAGAAAAATATCAGGTATTACTTGGACTGGCTCCTCTTGTGGATGAGGAAGAGCCAAAGGTTGGACCAACAAAGCCAACTGCATGCCTGATGTTGATAAAAGGTCATTAGTACATGGAATCTGTTAAAGAAATAACTCTATATTAGATCAAAAGTTTTCAAGTGAAATATAGAGAAGCAGTGGTTCATAAAAGAATTACAGAATACAAAATGATATCAACATTTGTATTTAAAACTTGACTCTAACCTGGCTAATAGTACATCTCATGTAGCGTGGACTGCAATTCCCCAAATCTCTAACAATGTATTCACTTGTAGCAGGCTTTAAAAATTTCATACAAATAATTAGCAAAGAGATTGCATTAAGTTACTTATAAAGAAAAAGCGAAACAAATTTGAATAAGAAAAATAAAAAACCAAAAACATTTAATAACTTTTTTCTTCTTAAGTTTAAGACCAAACAAATTACCGGAGGAAGGTTGGCCTGATTTCCTTCACGAGTATCATACGGGACCACTACAGTGCTGGGAATGGGCCGTGGAATTTGTTGAGGAT
>JAWDEX010000009.1:1800636-1827532 GCA_035221805.1 Trichilia hirta | reverse complement strand
ATTAGACAGGAGTAGGTATGGTGGTTGGGTCAATCTTTTCACCACTCCTTTACGTTAGGTCTGGTGTAACAATGAGTGCCTGCAACTTGTAGGGCACGGCACAACCTAATGTGATGGGACACTTAAATAGTATATTTGTCGATCTCATCTACAACTTCTGTTTTTGGATGAGGCATTGGGTCGCCTCGATAATTAAGAAAGGGTCGCCTCGGTAATCGAGGTAGGTGTTGAGATATCAAGACTACCAAAATCAGACTAGACCTTCTACTTAATAAAATTTGGGATCGAAAAGCTTTAGCTGAAATCGATCTCAGATCAATAAATGTCATCAATAATAAATAATCTATCAATTTATCAATACTCATCCTTATTATTCAAACAAATTATTACATACTTTTATATTATACATTACACCCTAAATTTGATGTCTATATAATTTTTTATTGTAACAAAAATAATCTCTCAAACTTTCTAACTATGTTCTTACGAAAGAATCAAATAAAAATAATAATTATTCTATTATAACATATTTAATATAAGTGGCTTTAACTTTATTTTAAAAACAAAAATTATAAAAATTATTTAACAACATTAATTTTAAGAATATTAATTCATATTTTAATTAATTTTTAATATTTTAAATTTTATTCATGATAATTGTGAAGCAACTCTAATTATATGATCATAGCAACTTTAAATTTCAATGCAAAATATGTTCTTAATGTCAAAGATCCCTAATTAAAATTACAAATTATTATTATAATACAAAAACTTGACAATATTAATGGGAGAATATATAGCTTAAAAATAAATAGTATTTTAGTTATTTTATTAGGCCTTTCAAATTAGAGACTTATTTGATACAATAAAATAGGTCTATCTTTCTACGCATTACTTATAAAATATTAGGAAGCTAAATGTTATTATCACATATCAACCTTCCTCTTTGGTGTTTTGACTTGCAATGGGTGATCTCAACGTAGGGAAGAAGACGAAGATTGAAATACAGTCTTCATGGTGCATTATTGATGATGATGCTCTATGCTTAATTTTGAACCGTCCTCACTACATGGACCAGATACGTTTTCAGGGCAGTGTGTAATGGTTGGCGACAAGCAAACATTTAAGGCTGCATCAAATCTGCAGATAAATTGCCATGGATGGCCATCGATTCACACTCATGACACCTCTTCGACCCTGAAAACACACCATCCAAACTAGTATTACAAGCTCTGGAATTTTGTTTCATTCGAGCATAGTTGCTTCAAAACATGGATGGGTGCTTTTCGCCTTAGAAGAACCTGATTCACTTCTTTCCCATTTATTCTTATTCTACACTCCTTTCGCTAATGAGACGACTGAATTACCGAAATTTCAACGATATGTCCATATAGGAACATATATAGGAACATTTACAACAACGAGGAGTCCAGTTTGTTCTCATTGTGAGATATTTGTAGTAAATGAATGTAACCAACAAACTCATATCGGCATATATAAACTTGGAGGAGATGGGAGATGGTCTGAGTTTTCGTTCGATATTAACAAAGAGTTTCAAGAATTATTACGTAGAATACATGGGCGGAATTTTATACACTATTTATACGAAACGAATTGCAGTTGGTGCTTTCAATTTTGCAATGAGAATGAAAAATATATCCCTATCCTTTCAAACAAAACGATGCGTATATTGGTAGTTATCGGTTGATTGATTTTAATGGAAATTTATTGATAGCAGCACGTGGTGTGTAAATTGTTATATTGTTTTCGTGGTTAATGAACAGATGAAGTGGTCTGAAGTTTAAAATCTGGATGGTATTGGAACATTGTTCTTGGATTATGTTACATCATTATTCACTCCAATTCCTGCAGAAAGAATAGAAGAAATAAGGAGATTGACAGGTTGCTACGCATCTAAAGGAAAATCAAAGCTTTCCCAACTTTACAACTGGGACGCGGGCGTAAAGGGGATGTAGAAAGTTTGGATTCAAACTCCTCAGCCAAGATGATGGAGGTGGCTTGGTTTCAGAAAATTAATAATAAGGCTTTATCGGTTTTATCTACATCCATGTATTTATGGTGTTCAAAAATTTTAGTAAATGATCTTATGATTTATTCATATATATATTCAAAGTTGTTTTAGCTTTAATGCGGATTTATGAAATTTCATGGACAAAAAATTATTTGTAAAATCATTTCGCCTTATAAAATGAAGATATTGGCATGAAGGACATACTGCTGTTACAGATGTTGTTCATTAATATTCATAACTCACATAGGATCCATTTACGATTTTCTTGGTCTAATAGTGAGTATAATATCGGAGGCTTCATCAGAGATACTCTTCACTATTTCAAGCTGTACGCAGGGTGACAAAAAAACAAAATGCAACAGTTATAAATATTAACTCAGCATATAAATAAAATAAAATATATCAATAAAAAATTTAAATGATATTTATCAAAATACTTTAATTCTTAGAATCCAAAATTAATTCTATTCATTTCATTATCATTCATTCAATACGAAGAGAATATATATAGTAATTTCAATTTTTCGTATGACCAACTACAAAATAAATAAATATTACAATATATTAATGAATAATTGATAAATGATGAAAATCATGAGTTAATGGTCAAAGCCACCAATGGAAAACTTCCAACATAAATTACTTAACCCCCGAATAATATTATTAACGAGAAGCTTACAATACTTTTCTTTTAATTTCACCAATTTCAATCATTTTAATATACCCTAAATTCTACTTTGTTAAAAACTTTACCCATAAAACCTAGTAAGACAAACTTGATCATAGAAAAAAAAAAAAGCACTGTACATTTTAGCTCCTTCTGATATAATTTTTCTCTTTATTAATCTTTTAATTTATAAATATGACATATTTTAATATTATATATCAATTTTTTAAAAGTTAATATGAGTAGCACTTTAATAAAAGGATAAGCGATATTTTTAGAAAAACGAATTTGTTTGACATCAATTTGATAACTCTACTGAAACTCATAAATATAAAATAAATTAGATACAATATGTTTGGTTCTGTCGTCTTTTATGTAATTTACTCTAATTTGAGTAATGCAAGCAGTATTATCTTCGTAAATTATTATTATATTGTCTCAAGTAGAAGATAAATTGCATAAACTTTAAATATGTTGAATAGTAGAACGAAATTATACAAACTTATGATTTACTTTGTGTAGAGTAAAAATCTTATCATAATTAAAAGATGTGGCAATAAATATTTGTTTCGTGAATTATCATGAAATTATTGTATTGTTATAAGTATATATATATTATATTTGTGATTTAACTTTATAGCGATCAGAAAGATAACCAGCATCTATATCGCCAACTAAACTTATATTTCGTAATGGTTCACTAAAATAATATAATCTTAAACCTGTCATTCTACAAAGGTAACCCAAAATATACTTGATACCAGCCAATGTTACGAGTAGGTGCAGGACTAAATTTGGCCAAAATATTTATAACAAATGCTATATCTAGTTTGGTATATTGTGTCAAATATAATAAGGCATCAATTGCATTTAGATATAGTACTTTTGGGTCAAGTATCTCTTCACCATCCTCTTTAGGATAGAATGGATTATTTTTAAGATTAAGAGAACGAATATTCATTAGAGTTATGAGATTTTTTTCATATTAAAGCATTTAAAAGTTTTTTCGATATATAAAAATTATGGATAAATATTTTGTTAGATTTATGCTCGATCTATAGATCAAGACAATATTTAGTTTTTCTCAAATCTTTCATTTCAAATGCTGTTTTTAAGTATTTAGTGACTTTTAAAACTTCTTCAGGAATTTTAATTATATTAATGTCATCGACATATACTACTACAATGACAAATTCAGATTTTAATTTCTTTATAAATACGCATAGACATATAAAATTATTAATATATCCTTCTTTTATCAAATTTTTACTCACGCAATAGTACCACATCGGCCCAGACTATTTTAATTAATATAAAAATTGTTGTAGTTTAATTGAGTATAAACTAGGAGGTTTTGATTTACATACTTCAGGCATATTAAATCTTTTAAAAATTTTTATATAAATATTTATGTCAAGTAACCCATATAAGTAGGCAGTTACTATATTCATAAGATGTATATTAAGTCTTTTAAAAATTCTCAAACTGATTAAAAATAAAAATGTAATAATATTCATTATAAGAGAATATATTTTATTAAAATCAATACTAAGTCTTTGAGAAAAACCTTGAATAATGAGTCATACTTTATATCTTATGACTTAGTTATTCTCATTACGTTTTCACACAAATACCTACTTATATCTAACGAATTTGACATCTTTCGATGTTTGGACTATAGGTCCAAATATTTCCCATTTAATAAGAGAACTTAATTCTTTTTGAATCATTTTCTTCCATTGAGGCCAATCATACCATTGTCTACATTCATCAACAGTTTATAGTTTATAATCATATTTCATAATCTTATTAGCCACTAAATAAGAGAAAATGTTATCAATAATTATTTCATTACAATCTCATATCATATGGGTATAAGCATAATTTGTAAAATTTTTTATTTTTTAATTCTTATGCCTCTTTAAGAGCTTATGTCGCTTGAAAAATACTTGTTTTTTTAAGGACTTTTAATTGTTCAGATGTATTTGTTTCATCAGAGATAGGTAGTTCTTTTAAAACTGTGGGTATAGCACTAGCATTTTTTATTGCTTGATTTTTTAATTTTTCTTTTTATGAAACTATATCTTTTGAATAAAGTGGTCTACCACACCTTTGACGTATAATAGATGATTTATTTGTTGCTATTGTCTTAGGTTGTTCTTTAAGAATAATTATTCGAGCTGGTACATTAGCAGTTGGTATATGTAATTTGGTCACTCTTGATGTATCATTAAATGTATTTGATAATTAATTTGTAATTTGCTAAAATTGCACAAGTTTTTGTACTTCATTTGCGCATTGACTAGTGTAAAGATCAAAATAGAATAAAATAATTATGTTCGAAGAAAGTTCAGACCTAATTTTAGGAGGCACTTTCTTTTTTCTTAATGGTAAAAAGACTATCTCATGAAATTAATAATCCGTAAATCGTGCGATAAATAAATTACTTGTTAAGGGTTTAAGATATCTGATAATGAAAGGTGAGTTAAAATCAACATAAATTCTTAATGATATTGAGATATTATTTTAATATCTTGTAGAGGTATTATATAAACATAAACAGCATAACCAAAAATATATAAATAAGATATATCTAATTAATGACCAGTTACAAGTTATAATGGAGAATATTAATGATAAACAATGGGTCTGAGATGAATTAATGATGCAGTATATCTTATATAAAAATTGATAATTGAGTACGTAATAAAAAATTTGAGCAATTATCTAAATTTATTTAATATGAGATTCAATTAATCCATTTGGTGTATGAATATGTGAGATAAGATGTTCTACATCAATACCCACTGATATACAATAGTCATTAAATGTCTTGGAGACAAACTCACCAGCATTATCCAAACATATAGTCTTGATTAGATGATGAAAAAATTGTACTCTTAACTTAATAATATATGCAAACAATCTAGTAAATACAACATTATGCATTAATAATAAATATACATATGACCGTTAATCAGATGCATCAATTAAGATCATAAAATAATAAAATGACTCGTTAGATAGATATATTAGCCCACAAATGTCTTTTTAAATTTTTTGTAAAAATGATGAAGATTCAAAACTAATTTTAGAGTAGGATGGTCTGACCACTAATTTTTTTTAAAAGTAAATATTACAAATATTCTCATTGTACAAAATAATCTTTTAGTTCTCTAATAGATGTCTATGAGAATTTTTAATAATTCTACATATCATCGTTGATTTTGGATGATCTAACCGATTGTGCCATAACATAAATAATTTTGGATTATTAAACTTCTGATTCATTATTGCATAATTTTCAATTAAAATTATAATTATATAATACAACCCAAATGCAAAAGTTGAAAACTTTTTTAATATGTATTTTTTACCTAAGACATTAAAGGTAATGCAAAGATATTCTATATTATTCTTATTTAAAGTTTCAAGATAATATTTATTTCAGTAGATATTTTTAAAACTAAGCAAATTTCTACCGAATCTGTGTGAATATAAAACATTTTAAATGCATAATCTAATTTCACTTGGTAACAAGATTATAATTCTTCCCTAAATCTTCAATCAGATCAATAGGATCTAATATAGTATTTATCTTTAATTTAATATTTATCAACCCAAAAAATACATTTTATCTCGTACGATAATATGTGAAGATACATTGTCTGCTAGATAAATATCCTCACTTTTTTTTCCAAGAGAGATGATCTATTAAAATTCAATTCCTTTCATTAAATATAAAAAGTTCATATTAAATAAAATATATATATCTATCATATGATCACATAAATATTAAATCGGAGAAAATAAAACAACAATAGTAATAAAAAAGGAACATAAAAATAAAAAATTTATTTAACTTTAATTATTGTGAATATTTTCAACGTTCTCGTTTTATCTACAAAAAGGTTAAAGACATCAAGAAGAGTAAAGTCTATGTGATCTAAATTATTAATAAAATTACTCTCCACTTTCTTTCTTTTATTCTTTTTGGGTGCTTTGCATATTCGTGTCCAATATCTTTTTTTTCAATAACTTTTACATAAATCATCAGAAAATGTTCTAAACTTATCATTAGAATTTGGTCTTTTAGAACATTTCACTAATGGCAGTTATATTTATTTTTATTATTTTATCGTTCTAAAGATTTATGACTATCATAAAACTGATAACTATACCCCTTTTTATAACTTTTGTTATGTCCATAATTAATAGTAGTGCTCGCATTCACTTTTGAGAATAATATAAATTCAATTAGACTTTTTTCATGATTGTTTAATAAAAATTTATTATTTTGTTCGACCATTAAAAGACAAGAGATGAGTTGAAAATATTTTTAAAACTTATATTCTCAATATTATTACTGCAGAACTACATTATTTACATAAAAAGAGGAGAATGTCTTCTCCAAAATACTTTACTCAGATGTTTTTTCATCACACAATTTTAATCATGAGACAATAATAAAGGGAGTTGAATTATATTCAATAACAGTTTTGTAGTTTTATAATCTTAAATTCATCCAATCATCTTTTACTTTAAATAAGAAAATATTTTTCTAATAATGATCTCTCTTTTTTAAACCTTTTTATAAATACAGTAAAATATTAAATTTTCAAGTTCTCATATAAATAATAACATAGAAAAATTATAATCTTCTATCGATTCTATAGGATGATCAATTTTTTTTTTTTTAATGGTATTTTTAAGTCCAAGAGTTTGTAAATATATTCTTACCTTTAAGACTCAAGAAAGATAATTATTTTCAATAATATGAAGAGTAAAAATTTTAAAATTTTTCAAACTTACTATTTCAATTTAACTATTTAAAAATAAAGAGAAATTAACATAAAAGTCAAATGTACATCAAATGAAAAAAATATCATGAATATATTTAAAACTTCAAGTTCACACATATAATATTTTATAAATCTAAAACTTCAAATTTAGTCATAACTTCTTGTTCTAAAAACTTTAAGTCTATATAAAACTTTATTGTTATTCAAAACTTCAGACTTGATTAAAGTAAAATTTTACTAATTTCAGAGTTTCCAATTCTTAATTGCCTTCCTTTTATTAATATATACTATTCTTATTTTTTGATGTAAAAGATCTATTTTAATGACAATCATACAACATACTTATAAGAATAGTTGGATAATAATAAATTCAGTCTAATATAAAAATATTAAAAATTTAAATAAAATATTTTACATACTTAAATCATACTAATAAAATATTGTAAATATTAGCTCGATATGTAAATAAAATAAAATATATAAATTTGAATGTAATTAACCAATCAAGGACCTAAATAATATTTTTCAAGACATTTCAATTTTTAAAATTGAAAATTAATTCTATTCATTTCATTGCCGTTCATTCAATACAAAAGGGATATATATAATAGTTTCAATCTCTCTTATGACCAATCACAAAACATATAAGTGTCACAATATATTAATGTATAATTGATAAATAACAGAAATTCATGAGTTAGTGGTGAAAGCCATCAATGAGAAGCTTTAAACACAATTTACCTAAACCACCAATAATACTACCAATGAGAAGCTTACATCAGTCACAACACTTTTCCAATTTCAAAATCCAAATTCAGATACAATTAGTTCCTCCGCAGATGGGAATTTCCTGGGCCTCTATCATGCAAAGAATTAGAGTAAGGCCTTGACTGACTACATCATAGGAAAACTTTCCCGTATCACAAGTGAATAAAATTAATGGATCCATATTTTTGTGTAAAAAAACAATGACCACGGAAACCATGAAAAATTGAAAATGTTATTATTGTTGATGGGTTGAACTCGACGGAATCATTGAATACATCAATCAAAATGTCATAATTTAATTATAAGTATCTCGCGTCAGAAGCACACAGAGCTTAGAGAAGCCAGCAAGCTATGTTCCATTTTATATTGTTCAAGGCCTGAAAGTACAAATTCGAAATGAATTTGGATAGTTATTTCAATCAAAGGACATCTACTTCATGCATAATGTTTCATCATAATCTTTTGATTTACTCCTCTAAATACTACGGATTGCAAGTCTAACAAAGTAAATAACTAAATAAAAGACTAACACAGAATGCACCTCATGGACGGATCATCAAGCACTATATAGACTCCAAGGCTAAATCACCTCAACAGAATTTCTCCTCATCACCATTGATGAAAAACAAAAGATGTCAATTCAAATCAAAGGAGATATATAATGGCTTTATCCTTTTTCAAAAGACCATTATGTATAAATAAAATAGTTATTTACACCTATGAAAGGAACACCAACAGTAAGCAAATACATAATAATTAGAAGTCATTTTCATTATTCAACATCTGTTTTATAGAAACAATGAAAAAGCAGGCAAAGCTAAATCAAACTCAAAGTGCAGCTTCTCCCTACACTATCAACCACCCATTGATCAATCAGCTGGTCAAGAAATCTTAAATGAAATGAAACAGCACATATCTATAATCAAGTACCAAATCTTCAATCACCCGCCCATGGACCGCAACTCCTCCAATGCAACCTTAATCTGATCCTGCACTAACTCCAACCGCTTTGAGTACACTTCCAACTCTAAAATCTGTTGTTTTCTCCACTTCTCATCAACCACTTCTCCTCCACTCCAGCCAAAGCCCATCGTTCCCATACTGATCCCTGTCCCACCAAACCCCAAGGGCATGACCGCATTCATTGCCAAACCCCCAATCCCTCTGCCACCCACCCCTCCCATCACATTATTCAACAATTCCCTATACAACGGAGACAAGCAACTCCTCACCGTCTCCTCCACCACCGCAGTAAGCCCATTACCACCACGACTATTTACATTGACATTCTCACTATTATTAATCAAATCAGCATTAACACTATCATTTCCCACGGACTTTGACCTGGACCGCTTCCTAGATTTCGGTGTAACCTTCTCCTCATTATTATTATTACTAATAAAACCAAAATTATTAGTCCTCATCTCGTGATTAGCAACAAGATTATTATTGTTGTGATTTGCTTCGTCGTCCTCTAAAACACTAACGTTAGTGCTATTATTATTACTGCTCCAGATCTTACTGGAGATTTCAAAGGTAGCCTGATCGTGAGCTGTTTTAAAGGAGAATTCTTTACCTGAACTGATCTTGTTGACCACGTTTCGGTATTTCTTTTTCAATCTCCGAAGCTTCTCCACCAACTGGTTCTTGTTGAAGTCGAGCTGGAGCTTGGACTTTATCTGGTCGTAGAACAAAGCGGTGTCTAGATGATGTGCGTTACCGCGCTGCGTTGAGTAGTCTAGAAAGCCTTGTAACAGCTCGATCTCGTCCTCATCCGTCCACAGCCGTTGAAACAGACGTCTAGATTCATCCAATTGTTGCGGCAACGGTTTCTTCTCTTCCTGGACGATCACGCCGTCATCAACACGTTGTCGTTTAGGATCGGCCTCGTCGATCATGGTTGTTGGTAAAGCGACGGTTACGGTTGTCGCAGATACAGAGGAGGAGGGGAAGGCGACGGTTATGGCAGGGGTAGTAACGGTGGTTGTGGAGGCAGAGTTGATGTCTTCTTCATCGTCGTCGTCTTCTTCGTCGGCTAAGACGTCGTCGTTTTCTTCCAGGTCGTCGTCCTCTGAGGATTCCTCGTCTTCATCCAGGTCTTGGTCTTCCTCGGGTAAAACGGTGTCGTATTGCTCCGAGGCCATTCACGGAGAAAGGGATGTGAGACAGTTCGCGAGAAAGAGGGAGAGAATTAACCAAGCGGTTAAAGGTGTGGTTAAGTTTGGCTTGAGAATCAGTGCTAAGTGAGACCAGGGAAGGGCTACGGCTCACGAGGATTTGTTTTCTTTTCCTTCCTACTTTCTTTGTTATTGCTTGTTGGACTTGGACTTGGTCTTGGTCCTGGTCCAGGCAATGTAACCACTCGCCTTCTAGGCAGGCCACCAGTGACACATCATTGAAAAGAGCTGTTTGTATACTAGATTAAGTTTACACTGACCGCGGTTAGGAATAGAAAAATAATGGCACCGCACACGGAGGAGAGTCGCGCTGGCTGCGGATTTCTACTTTCCCGGCCTCTCTCCATGTACGATACGAGGAATATACCTTCGTAAATTCGGTCCAAGTCAACAACGAAACGAACTGCTTGGAACGTTGAATATTCCAAGTCAATCACAGTGCGAAACAGAAAACTCGGGTACGCCCGGTAGACAACTCAATTTACCAACAGTATAAACGCACATAATCTCAAACAGATATTACAGATAAACTGCCATAGGGCTGTAACCTGGAACACTTTGATAGGAGTTTCACATTACTTTGAAAAAACAATAAATTACAAACCACATCATTAGAGTGCTTAATCATATTCAAAAGACTTCAAAAAATCTAGAAATTGGAAGAACATCCAGTAAACTAGAACTTACAATTTCCCATACATAACGCAAACCAGCTTACATTGGTAATTGCTCATTAAATGAACGGCAGAGACATTGCTGATTGTAGCTCATGTTTCCTATGAATTTAGATCCTAAGCCGACTGTCATAATCATCTCTATCGTACAATCATCCTAACAAAGTATAGAAGTTCTAATAGAGGAAGCCTGCAATGAGAATGTCCCCACGTAATTTCAGAAAATCACCTTCCAAATTGGAGTTTATCTTTGTAATTATTTCACACATTGAGAGAACATCCTTTTAGCGAGCGAAAAGATGGAACATTAACTTGCACCGCAGCATGTCAATTTGAATTCACCCAAGGTAGCAGACCAATCTTTTTTCTTGGTTCCTTGTCCTAACCATACCAACATTCAATGGGAGCTCGACTGCTACAGTGCATTCCAAGCAGAAAAGAGGCATTGACAAATCACATAATTCATTGCTGGTTTGAGGGATCTGCTTCATGGGTTGGTGGTGTCTAAATCTGGTAAACCTTCTTCAATTGATGCTTCTTATATACTCCATCAGACGCACTTTCATGTGCACCATATATAGCAGCATCTACTGCTCTTGCTCTGTAAATCCAGTTGTTGGGTGGTGATGGAGGTGGACCCATGCTCTGCAGAAACTGTTGGTTTGAGTGCCCTGAGTATCCTGAGGTTTGCATCCTGGATCGTATTGCCGCAGGAGGATTGCTTTGGATATATTCTTCTACTGTCAAAGCAGACATCTCAGTTCTAAAACCATGGTACTATTCTTGGTGTTGAAATCTATCCCGCATCCCAGAGTTGTGTCTGTTGCCTTGCATACCATTGGATGAGTATGAAGCACTTGGGTTAACTGTCATGCCATGAGGATAATTGTAATTTCCATAATTATGTCTGGAGTCATCAACATAACCCCTTTCATTCCCAGAGGGTCCAGCAGGTCTTGTTCCGGTGACTCTATAATAGCCAGCTAGACCAGCTCGGGTGACTCCATGGTTGCCTGGGAAATTACGATATAATGGTCGCTCTAATAATCCAGGGGAGCCATTAGATTTGTAATTAAGTGTGTTTTTGACAAGCCGATAAGCTGCTTCTCCCAACATAGGGCCAGCTATCGCTCCAGGTACTTGAGGCCTGTAAAAAAGTTGCAGAACAATCAGTATAGAGACACGAGGAGGCAAGAGTAAAAATGCCTAGCTACATTTAATGCCAATTTGTACTGCAAATTTTAGATTCCC
The DNA here is from genome assembly GCA_035221805.1 of Trichilia hirta. Classification (NCBI taxonomy): domain Eukaryota; kingdom Viridiplantae; phylum Streptophyta; class Magnoliopsida; order Sapindales; family Meliaceae; genus Trichilia; species Trichilia hirta. Next base: position 1,815,161 of record JAWDEX010000009.1, on the reverse strand, counting down.
AACAGTAAACTTAAGAAATTGATGCCAAATTCCACTTTTTCTATTTCATGCACACCTGTAGTAGCACATTTTTCACAAAAGTCGAGGGCAAAACCTAATTCAAACTTCCACCTATGTACATTTTCAGTAATCAACAAGACATTAAGACAACAAATTACTACCAAAATGTATTGTTCTAACCTCTCCCTGCCTTGTTGGCGCCGACCATTGTCTTCGTGCCATAGAGTAGGAAAGGGTTTAATGTCTATGGGTCTTAAGATCTGCAATAACAAAAAATACAATTAACCATTTATTGGAAAAAAGTTGCCCAAAACTAATCATGTATAAAACAAAAAAACTGATCACTCAAACAAGAGTACACATCACCATAAAAAAAACAATAGACATAGCTACCCCAGCATCAGCAGAAAATACATGACCTTTAAGTGCATTTCATCTCCAACCAGAAGGGAGTAGAAACCTCTTCCAATATCTCAAAACATGGAACTATGCATTAGCGGACAATAGAGAAACTATTGTCATGTTCTTTGAGCCCAAAGTATGTAACCAATTAATGGTACGAAAAAATCTCATGCTTGCATTGTATAATCTAGTTCTGTAAACATGAATTCTCGAGACCCAACTACACACGTTACACACACTTTCACTAATTTATGGAATGTGGCAGTATCCATATGATATATATAAAAGTTTCATATCTCCTTATCTTTTACATTCATTAACAAACAAGGAATATATGATCATCCATGGTATATATACCTTATCAGGCATGACCACACCCTTGGGAGGTTCTGGGATGTGTCTATGAATTTTAGGATTTAGATAGGTAAAATTTCTGCAGGGAAAAATAAAAGGATTAATGAGGTAAAGAATCATTCACAAACAACAATAGTAAAAGGGAACTTACAAAACTTGGTTACACTCTATGTCTGGCAATCCCCTGACAGGTGCATGAACAATGCTTATCAACATATTTCTCTCGCATAACCAAATGTATCCATTAATTCCACCACTGCAAGCAATTGGCAACAGATAAAAGCAGTAAAACAATCATACATTCACAATGATCAAATTATTGGAAATCTCTGGACTTGGTCATTAAATAAGGAGATTAACCAACCTGGCATTTACATCAATTTGCCAAGCAAATCTTTCATGAGGAGGCAACTGATAGTTGAGCCGATAATATGCAACAATCTGTCGATATAAAGGATGCACAGGATGAAGATAAAGTAAATCAAGCATCACACTATTCCGAACCAACTCTTCTGCCTGCAAAGACCTTTATGCATTAGCATATGTAGTATTAAAAAACAATGAAGAAAAGAGATAGCCTTGCTGCACATATCTTGGCACAAAAACTTTTATGAATGAAAACAAATTTAAAATGAAATCAAAGCACTCCAACCTAATAAGTACATACAAGAAATTCAAAAATCCAATTAAATATAAATAGAACAAATAAAGACAAAGCATCCTTTCTTTTTCTTGTATGACAATCAAAGGATCCAAAATGTCAGTTTCCCATCAGTTAAGCCATAGACAAGATATTTGAGTGGTGATGCTAATGAACCAAAGGCCATGAGGAAATTTATCATTTGAAAACATCATGAGAAACAGTGAAACTAAAACTGAAACTACGGTCTAGAAGTTATGAAAATTAAGTTCAATAAGTTCTCAATGTTTAAAAGTCAACAACTTCAGAAAGGTAGATTAAAGTCTTCTCCTTAGTAGATATTTCAAACTCATGATATCATAAAGGTATGTGTTTTCCCTTGAACATCCATTTTTTGCGCTTTCTAATATGATGAAAAGAAAAGGGATCCACAAATTGTTGATTTAAAAGAAAATAAAGTAAGATATAGTTATATATCAATTTAAGTATGCATAACATAGTAGCATAACAAGTTCCATACCGTTAGAAAGGATTCAAGTTTCTTTGTTTGAGCAAGCAACAATTTCTCATCAATAAATGGCAACTTGGCAACACCCTGTCTTCCAAGTAAAAAACATCATGGCTTTTATTAAATCACAAAGGAAATTCAAAGAATTACAAATTACTCATTGACACTTAATAATAGACAAAACTGCACCTGCCACGCAAAGCGTTTGCCATTCATATCAATCTCAAAATCTGTCCACAGAACAACACAAGTAAACATTCTAACAGTAGAATTTTCATCAGGTAAATAGATCATCAACAACCAGTATTTTACCAGAAGGATAAAATTTATAGATAGGTGATGATGGATCAGTCATCAATTTTCTGTATCTTTCAGGCAAAGCACTAGAACTGTGACACGAATGATTTTCCCAATCAAAAGAGTTGAAATTTAAATAGCCACGTGGAAAATCCATCTCCAATAAATGTAAAAATATATAGATTACTTTTTGGAAAAATACCTTGCAGCTGGTAGGGTTCCCACGAGCTGATCAAAAGGTTTAAATGGCTCACCCAAGAAAAATGTTATCTCAAGTTCAGATAGATCTTTAAGATCTGAAGCAAATGGAGTATAATGGTATGGATAAAACCTGAAGCAAATAGCAGCCAAGTACAAACTTTAACTGAGCATAGGAATGAAGTTCATAAAGCATCATTAAGTGGTTGGAATCTTAATTGCAACACAGCATGTAGTTGATAATGATAGAACTTGACCGTTGGCTACTCACTACCAACAAGCACATAACACTCTTTAATTGACTTTTCGCCTTAGTGTTTTCCATGTTTCTAAAGATGAACTAGTTAGCAGCATTATTATATAAAACAAGGTTCTCTTTTCTACCTATCATTTCTTATCCAGCACCTGTAAAATGATTACCAAATAGTGTTCTGCTAACGCATCCATGTAGGAATGTATAAACACAGATTGAAATAAGTTCAATTCACAAGGAAGAAAGCTAGCAGGTATAAACAATATTTTCCACATTCAATCAAAAATAACACTTACCATTGCCAAGAGCAAACACCTAGGTAGTAATAGCGGCAGACCCAACACAAACCTTCCACATATTTCAAAACCTGTGAAATTAACTTACAACCATTACTTTTAAATCACAAGCCAATGGTGCAGAGAAAACATAGATTACAACAGGTTATATACTAACATCTAGCATCCAAAAAATATCAAAGACAAATCACCAGACACAGAGGATTGGAACTTACTACATCCTTCTTGACTCTATCAATCTCTTCTGGGTTTGATACTTCAAACTTCTCAGCATAATACCTTTCCTTGTATCCGGGCTCCCCTAATTTAACCTAAGAAAAAAGAATAGCAAAATTCAATTTAGATTGGAAAATTGCTTTGTTGGCATAAATTAATTAAAAATAAATAAATTAACCCTCCACAATTATTATAATAAATAAACCAAAGAGTTTCCAAGTTCCTTCATAGTCTCCGTATGCCAAGGAAGAAAACTTCCAATTTGTCAGTCAAGAAAAGTTGTGATTAAGTACATGGCCTTTAGACAAGGGAAGTCTACTGGGAACTGTTTCTTCTACATTTAAGGGGTATATTATTTAATTATATTCTCATAGCTCCAGAACATATAAAAAGAGTATAAAGAAGCCCGGTAAAGTATCAAGGGGTTACTGACTACATCAATTTTGTTTCATTTACAGCATAAAAAATTTAACTAGCTCGCAGATGGCCAGTCTACCATTTTATGCAAAAATTATAATAGAAGGGCCAATACTTAAATCTAAAACCTTGTCAGCAACTGGTGCTTGCTTTTCTTCAGAGGACTCTCCTCTTGCTTTCAGTTTCATCTCTTCATTATACTCATAAGCCTGAAAAAATTCACCATAAGCATCAGAACAATGCTTAATAATAAGAATATTAACTGAAACAGAAAAAATACAGAGAACTTGGTAAGAAACTGAAAATAGTAATTCAACAAAACTCCTTTTCTTTTTCAAATAAGAGATTCTAAAAGAGTATCAACAATAAGTAATAGCTGAATGGGACACCGTCCCCAACCCAAAACCAAGAATTCACGTGCCAAGAAATGTAACATTGTCCACAGTAAAGAGTGCAATTTTATCTTTCATCGTTATTGATAGTTCTGTACTTTCTTTAGCATAAGCTATATTCCTATCTTCATAGAAATTCATGTGACTAGAAATTTCAACTTTGACCGGTTGAGTGGATAAGAACATAATCAAGGTTAGAATTAAGGGTTACCATATGCCTGGGAAAGATAATCCTGATAAGAGCTACTCTGTGATCTATCATGAGTCTTTCTTGGTCAAGAAAATTCTTATTTTGATGTTACTAAACTCAAATACTGGGATCAGAAAGGTGCCTTTAGGGAGTCCTAAGCCCGCAGGGTGTGATTCAATATACAAAGACCTAGACACATCACTCTCTACCTCTCATTGGTATAATGCCAGTTACAAAAAGCCATCTTTTGTCAACTTTCAACAAGTTACTTTGTCCACGCAATCTATCAATTGGCAATGCCAACAATTGAGTATACATTAACGACTTGGGAATAACCCTCAAGAATATGCATCAGCTTGTCATTTAATTTGAAGTTTTATGCCATCCAGTTGTCACTAATAACAGAGCCATGCATCCGCTACAGTATGGCCATAAACAGGCTTGAGTTATTATTTAGGCAACATATCATATGCACTGCAAGGAGAAAACACCAGTGGATTGATACAATTCAAGACAAATTATATCATTATCAATGAAGTTTATCCTCAATAAAATATGCTGCTTACGGTTGAAACAGTTCATGAATACAAGAAGAATTGACTAGCTTGAGGGCAACAATAAGTCAATTGCACAACCCCAAAGAAAAGGACAAATAGTTTTTTTCGCACAAAACATCACAACAAAATAATGTATAGAAGAATCACAATAGAAATATGTGCAGACATACACAAATATACATTAGTCCATAGTCCGTGACTTTTTCACAATCAAGTATAAACTAACAACATGAATCAGAACAAGGAGGAAGCTAAAACACCTGCTGAATATGAGTCCTCTTCTGAAAGATTTGATCTTCATAAACAGCAACAGACTGGATATATTTCTCTACTCTGTCCAATAAAATCTGATCAAGTAGTTTTAACTTATTCAGTATTTATTACAATGGTCATTCATTGTTGTCAAACAGAAAGCACTGTATGAAAATATTATAATTAAACAGTACAGAAGTTCAACAGTATATAAGAATATAGAGAATGCTACACATATTTGATTGACAGTGTAAAACAGAGAAATTACCTCGCCAGCATCAGTAAGATAACCACCCATGGCAGCAAACTCCCTCCGGTAAACGTGCATCAACAAATCTATAGCACCCTACAGGAGTAAAAATGTTTAGACTAGATGAATATTGGGAAGCAAGAAACAGAAATTGTATAATTTGAGGTAATAAAACCAACCAAAGAAACTGCAAAAGGAATTGCAACTTGCTGACAATGTAACATCAGAAATAGTGATATTTATTATCAAAATTCAGCATATATACCTCAGGCTAATAATTCCCTAGCAAAAGAAAGACAATGCTTGATATTTACCTCCCTGATTTCCAATGTTGGCATATGTGGGAGAAAGTCATTGCCGACAAAGAAACATAGAAAAACAAAATCGTCCACTATTCTTTCAAAGTTTATCGGAAATGGTGCGTTGGGAATGTCCAAGTCATATTCCAAATATTCTCGCAATACCCAAATGTTTAGGAACTGCTCAGAAAAGAAGTCAATGAAAACTTTATCAAAAAAGTAAAAAAGGAAAAAAGATACAAATTTGAAAGCACTCAACGGATGGATGTCAGTTCTCAAACCTGATATTTCTTCTTGTGAATTGGAGTATCACCCACCCCATTAGAATCTTCAGCATCATCACCAGGCTTACCACGACAACCAGCAGCTAGATGGCCAACTTGGCCACATAGAAAACATTTTTCCTGTTGCCCAGGAAAAGTGATTACCTGCACAATCAACAGAAGAAATTGTGAGATCCAAAATGAGCAACAAATAAACAGAAAATAAAAATACATGGTCAACTAACCTCTCTCAGTATTGAAAAGTGAATCTCATGAGTGGCTAAAGAAAGCATAATCAAATCTGCATCCTATTATATTAATCCAAGAATGGAAAATTCAAAAGTTAGGATCTCAATCATACATAAATTTATGCATAAAAACAGGATATAAGAAATGATGGAATGACAAAAATTAAAATATAACCCACCAGACCATACAGACAATGCTGAGTGTTTGGATCAAAACCAGAAAGGTTACGTTGTAATCGAACGTATGACATGATTTTGTGCTCTCCTTCACCAGGAACATTCGCATCAGAAAGGATAACCTTCAAATAACCATCCAATGCAGCCCCATAAATAAATTTAGAGACAAAGTATCCTGAAAGTCAAAAGTATATGGAGAAAAGATATAGAAAGGATTACTCCATAGGCAAGGAATCATCCGATCTCAAGGGAAAGAGGGACATAATGACTGCTAGGATTATGGTCATCACACCTTCGTAGATCGCCAGCCCGGGTTGTGGTTCAACCTGGATTGTATATAATACTGAAGTGCCAACGAGAGTACATCCATAAATTGAGTTCCAGGAGTTATGACATTTGAATCACATGTTTCAGGCTTTTCTTTAGGAGACAAGCTTTTCCCTGCTTCCTCAAATTCTTTCCTCAATCTTTCTTCTTCGGCTTCCTAAGAAATCGTAACAAATATAAATGATAATAATAAATAAATTGCATGCATGCACTAACCCATTATAATAATGTGAAAAATAATCTTACAGCCTCAGCAGCATCTTTTGCAGCTCTAAATCGTCGAGAACGTTGCTGATTCATTTTAGCTCTTGGCGCCACCCCATCTGCAAAAGTCGTTAGTGATCATATATATATCTCTAGAGACTGGAATAAGTAAAGATACCGTCTATAAAATAGGACTTACCAATTGCCATATAGAGAAGCTTTCTTGGACGAACTAATGAGAAGAGATGGTCAATGTAATCAAACATAGATTTAAACACATCATCATACGAGGCAGGTGCAGGCTACAAAAATAGAGAATTATTAGCAGTATACAGGGCTCCTTGTAGACTATCAAGGTCATGTGCAACAGAGAGGTAAAGAAATACAACCACACAAAAGCCCAATGTAATGTTATTTAACATTTTCCAGTAAAGAAACCCTAATAGCATTTACAAATTCCCAATAATTACCCTCTAAAACCAAAATAACAGAGACATAACAAACATGTTTTTACTGAAATTAACAAAAAATTCTCAAAATTCTCATAACATCACATGAAGATACATTAAGAAATAATAATTCTAAAAGCATATGTCCTCTTTCCAGAACAACAAAACAGCCAAATAAGAGAAAGTATTACAACTTGGGAAAAAACAATACGAATGTGATACCTTGCCTTCTGGATGAAAACAAGGATGGATAATCCCGTTCATGTCTAAATACAAATTATCGAATTCCATGCCATTAGGGTTAGGTTTCAACACGTCCACCAGTGTTACGACCCCATTACCATCCACTTTCGGCTCCTCCTCCACCACTTCAGCAATCGACAGCGGATAACGATCCGCTAACCACCTGTAAAACGCCGGAACACCCATAGCTGCTTCCGGTTCCTTCCGGTTCGGTTGAAAATTTGTTGAATTTAGTGAGAAAACAAAAATACTAAGTAGAAACGGAAGAGAACTCAGGGACGGAAAAAAGGTTGTACCGACCGCTCGAGATCTATGCATCGACATCTAAACGGTGCCCGTACGCCATATTAAAGATAGCTGGTAGTTGGACGAAAATGCCCTTCGCTTACACGAGTTTTTTACACACTTTACGATGACTAAAATTTCCAATAAAGAAATGGATAAAACAAAACACCAGTGTTTGGACACGGGGATAAGTATATGCCTAACTTAATCCTCGTAGCATATGTTCTTGTTTTATTTCCCTCGTTGACAAATAAAGAAAACTCCTCTCCCTCTCTCTCTCTCTCACTATATGTCTATATAGTGGTAAGATAAATGGCGACTTTTTTTTTTCAATATTCTTTTTTACATTTCCTTTTAATTACGATCCTACCCCTCTCTTCTATCTCTCTACTTTTCAAACAATCATAATTGGATATTTAATTTTCATATTAGTTCAAGATTTTAAATAAATTAATAATTTGTTCATTTGTATCAAGAAATAACCCCTCACTTATATTAGAATAACTAAAATAATATTAGTTATTTTAAAAATTCCCACAAATTTCTAACACTCATTAAAATAACTAAATTACTCTTCTAACATTAATTTTAACCTAAGGATATGTAATTTAATATCAAGAATACTCGAGCGATAATACCATCTCTCTTTCAATAAAATAATGCAAATAAATGAGTTTTAAAAGTTATAAATAAAATTTTTAAAAAATCCATTTTATATAAAATTTTGGATTACATATCCAAACTGATCAAAATGCTGTTCCTATTCTTAGCATACCCTTGGACTAAAAATTTCATGATATCAAAAAGAGAAAATTATAGACTTTTAGATACGAATACCTTTATTGAAAAAATTATGAAATATAGGGACCTTAATGTTATCATCCAATACTCTTTACATACGTAGAACGTCATCGTATCAGAGACGCTACAAGTAACAGCCAACCAAGTATCTCCAGACGAATCGTTAACGTAAGGAACATGGTTATACCCAGAAAATTCTTAAGGAAAAAGGATGCGACAGAGCCAATTAGAAAGAATTTTGCTGTTGACATTTGGAAGATATTAATCAAACGCCAACAGCTTTACCCTGCAGATTGCTACACTATACATTATTGTAACCTTTAGAACCAGGCGTATCCATTTATTTTGTCAATTTTATTTGGGCGGCTGAAGACTATTTTATAAGTATAATAACAGCAAGGCATAGTCATAAAATCCTTGGGAGCTCTCTTTGTATTTCTACTGTTTTATGGGTTCAGTAGGTTTGACCTTTTGTGACTTGTCATTTTTCGATTTTTCCCAGATAAGTTTTTCTTGGTAAGTGGCTAAAGCTTCAAACAAACTTTCTTTTTGTGGTTTCTGGAGACCCTGTAATTTCTTTGTTCTTTTGTTGTATTGGAAAGTAATTAAAATTTTGATTTCTTGTCATTTTTTAGTTTTGCCCAGATGAGATTTTCTTCTTAGTAGTTAAAACTTCGATTTGTATAGTCCATTGTTCTTTGGCTTGGCAGGAAATTCTGCGTTGCTAAAAGGTTTTATTCTGGAAATCTTAAGTTTGATATTTGTGTATCCGGGTTAGTTCTTCATTAGTCAGTTTTGATCTTATTCCAGTGTTGTTAAGTGTCTTCCTTTTGGTGCTAATCTCAGATTTGTTAAATTTCCGAATTTCTTTGGTGCATTGCTGGCATCTAACTTTTGCTCAAAGGAAGAAAAAGAAATTTTTTGAGTTCATTTTCGTGGAAACCAGATGGGGTTCCACAACTTTTGAATTTTAAGTTAATCAATTGTTATTTTGATACCAGTATATTTAGTTTGTTTATCCCTAATATATTCTCTTTGAAATGCTGCTGCAGTAATTTGACAAAAATGGCTGAGATGTGTGTGATTGCAAAAGGTGTTGCCGAAGTAAGCCATTTTCATTATTTAACGGGTCGAAGATGTTTAGATTTCTCTCATTTTATTTTATGCATCCTTTTGACTCTTATTTGTGTAGTTGGTTGGTAAAACACCATTGGTGTATCTGAACAAGATTGTGGATGGTTGCGTGGCTCGAGTTGCTGCCAAGCTGGAGATGATGCAACTCTTCTCTAGTATCAAAGATCAGTGATATTTACATTATCCTATATTATGCTTTAGAGAATTTGTCAGCAATAGATTTGCAGTATTTTTTACTGTGCTCATATTATTATTATGTTGTATTTGCTTGCCTAGCATTACTATTACTTTGCAGTAATTTTGACCATGCTCATATTATTATTAGGATGTGTTGGTTGCATGGAACTATGACATGGATTACATTAGAGATTCAAGATTATTGAGTTTATCATTGAATTGCAATTCTAGGATTTGGATCATGTAAATTGACATCCTTGACAAAAATTATGAGTTGATCTCATTTTTAAGATCTACAATAAATTTGGATGGTCTATTCTCATCCATGTAGTTGTGGACCTTGAAGCCTTTTTCTCCTCTCTTATTGACCTGGGATTGTTTCAGTAATGACATACTTATTTTCTCATTGCTTTCAGGATTGGATGTAGTATGGTCACCGATGCAGAGGAGAAGGGTCCTATTAAATCAGGTCAGGTTAGTGATTGAATCATTGTTATTCATAATAGATTATGATTTTCATATACATGTTATGTTCCTTAACTTCAATGTTCAGTAAGATTTTATGCATCTTGTGCTCCCCTCTTACTTTTATTTATGATCCAAGGGCTTTCTGCCTCAGTTTATGCATATTATTCTTCTAACTCTGATAATATGTTAATTTGACTATCTCACCTTAGGTTGGGCAGTATACGGTGCTTTAGAGTGACGATGAAGCTTTTCATTTTGAAAAAATTGCTGGTTCTTATGTCGTTTAGTGTCCCGATCGAGCCTACCAGTGGTAACACTGGCATTGGGTTGGCATTCACGGCAGCTGCTAATGGCTACAAACATATAGTTATCATGCCTGCTACAATGAGTCTCGAAAGAAGAATGGTTCTCTGAGCTTTCAGAACCGAGGTTGTTCTCACTTATCCTGCCAAGGGTGTGAAAGGTGCTGTTCAGAAGGCAGAAGAGATAAGAGATAGGACACTCAATTCCTTTATTCTTCAGCAATTTGAAGATCCAGCCAACCCAAAAGTAATATCTGCATCAATGATTAATTATTTTTTTTAATTTTTTTCACCCACATGTGTGACTTGCATTGGAGATATTCACAATCCAACTGTTCTCTGTTTAGATCCACTACAAGATTACTAGACCAGAGATCTGGGAAGGTACATCTTGGAAAGTTGATGCCCTTGTTTCTGGTATAGGGACTGGTGGTACAGTCACATGTGCAGGGAGGTATCTCAAAGAGAATAATCTTAACATTAAGGTCCAGTTTTGCTGTTCCTGATTTAGATGAAAAATGTTTGAACTTAAATTTGTTGATTTTGTTTGCCCATGCTCATATTCTCATATTTCTGTCTTCACTTGTTTTTTGCCTTTAGCTCTATAGTGTTGAAGTAGCTAAAAGTGCTATATTGTATGGAGGTAAACCTAGTGAGTCATGATACCAAACTTGCTTCGTTCATATCATTCTTTTTTGTATATCTTTATTTTAGTTACAACAGACACAAAATATTATGCTTGCCAAGATGATCTTGGACCATACCATGTATGTTCAGTAACGTCTGCTTACTAGTCACTTCAGCTATAGACTTGTACGTGTGCTTGTTCTGCTTAATTTCTTATGACTTTTTCTAGTATCTTTGCAACTTCTGCCACGAGGCTGTTAATAATTTCCTCTAATGCCATAGTCCATCCACAATCAATTTTAATCCCATTTTCTTGACATTATTTATGCAAGCTTGAAATTAGATGTTCTAGAAAAACCCACTCGCCACCGCAGGTAATTAGATTCGAAAGTACTTTCTCGTGTAACAAGAATGGCAAATCGTTGACAGTCTGTAACCCTTGTCTAAGCTAAAAACTTGCTAGTTCTAAATTTGACAAGCCACTAGTCACACTACAAACGTACCACAGATACGACTCATTAGTCACGCTACAAACGTACCACATACACAACTCAATTTTCGCTAGCGATCAATTTAAAAATCAATTTAAAAGTCCAATTGTGAAGGGGTCGCGCGAACGCAGCCCCCACTACCACAAATTATGACGTACAGTCTCCACATCGGGAGATGTTAGGCCAATGCACTTCCCAAAAGGTGCAATGAAAGTCACCGGCCTAGGCCATGGGCCTGCCTGATCACCCATTGACCCCGTCCAGGTATGTAAGTTCGTTACGATTTTCTTTCTCTTTATTTATGGTCCATCTTACACATCTAAAATTTGTACTTATCCGATGTGGGAGTCTGATAGCCCTAGTAAAAAAGCTTCTCCTATCGAAAGAGAAATCATTAACTACAACTTATAATTCATATGAATTTAATCCAGATGAATTAGGAAATGGTTTTGTGGAAAGCACTTACCAGTAAAGACAATTTATTGCAAAGCAGAGAGGCCTTCAAAAATATTGCATCTAATACCTTCTATAAAATGTTTTTTATCTTTTAGAAAAAACAAACTACTTGGAAAATGTGATCTCTAGAAACTATTCATAAAATACCTCTCTCTATGTATATCAGAAGTTGTTTTGTTCTGTCCACTTGAACTTTATAAACTAAACATAAAAAACAACTATTCGAAAGTGCTTGTTATGAAGGCAAAACCACTTCTACTTTTGTCTTTTATACCAAACATCAAGTTCAAGAATCTAAATTGAGAGTGAAAGATTTGCATAAGCAATGTTTAACAAGCCACGTAAGATTCAAAAAGGATAAGGAATGCTTTGACTCTTCCAAGCAAAAATGCGTTTGTCGAAGCACTTGAAAGCTTTTTATGCTCGTGTACCAATTAAGTGCTTCTTCAAAACGCACTTTTCTATTCTATAAATGATTGTAACGTCACAAAATCTTCAAATAGTTCAGTTGTCATCCCTTTCAGACTATGAAAGATATAATACTAGTCAACATGAAAGAACATGATAATATGCAATTCATCCGATATTTCTGTAAATAATCTCTTGCAACACAGATTTAATGTAAAAATGAATCGTCTTTTAGAACAATTTAAAAATATGTTTCTTGGATTTGGATTATAAGACAATCACTTAGACATAATTTGTTAATTTCTTTGTTTCTTTTCTGTCGTTGTCTTGCTTTGAACTGGCTGTTATACGGCTTTGCTCTTTTCTATCTTTATAATGCCGGCATCCTATAATCTTGAGAGACGAATTGTGCTCCGAGTTTTTGGAGCCGAGGTGCACTGATCAGATCCAGCAGAAGATTGTAAGGGACTTACTGAGACGTAGAGGAGATGCATATTAAAACACCAAATAGTTATGTGATGCAACAATCTGAAAATCCTACTAATCTGAAGGTATGTCTTTTGTTGCTATCTTGTAGTAGTCATATTGGTTGACTGGATTTCTGATTCTGTTTTCCATTATTAAAGTAGCTTCATTATGAAACAATTGGTCCAGAGATATGGAAAGACTCAGGAGGAGAAGCTGACGCCTTAGTTGCAGGTATTGGGACAGGCGGTGCAATAACAGGCGCAAGGGCATTCCTCAAAGAGAAAAGTCCAGAGATTAAGGTTGTTTTCTATGTGTGTGTGAAGAGAGAGAGGCAGAGGTCAACGTTGGTATTGTTAATGTTTATTTTTATTGTAACTTTTCTTTTGTTTCTGAGCAGGTTTACCGTATAGAACCTATAGCAAGTGCTGTTTTGAGTGGTGCAAACCCAGGTGAGTTGCAAATTTCATTAAGGCCTCTAATTTTATCAAATTCATTTATTAGGCTAAGCAGCTGAAGTCTAAGCTTCAGAAGTGAGCATCATAATTTGAATGTCCTACTGAATATACTGTATTCTGGACACTTCACAGGCATACATTTAATCCAAGGGATCGGTTCTGGCGTCATCCCCAGCGTGTTGGATGAAGTTGTTCAAGTAAAGTCTCAAAACCGTATTATTAGGGATTTGTTTTGACTGCCATTCAACTGCTAAGTCATTTCCATGGCAATATGTTCGTCGCAATTGCAATTACCAGCAGTGCTGAATTCTGTTGACGACTGCTGCTATTGCTACAACGTTTTAGGTATGAAATGAGGAGGCTTTAGAAACTGCTAAGCTTCTTGCCTTAAAATAATGGTTGTTGGTATTTGCACAATGAACTAAGGTCTCTTTAAGCATATTCTCCAAGAAAACTTTTTGAACTCTTATTTTGAACTGCTCACCTTGGTTGACTATATAAAACTCTGATAGAGTCTCTCCATAAGGATGGTTCACACACTTCTAAGCTGAAGTTCTTCCGTTGAAGAAGCAAAATCACTCTGGAAAGAAATCGTTTTAGAACAAAAGATCATTGTCTTTTCAGAAACAATCTCAAAGGTTGAGTCCGGAGAAAGTAAATCATTCGTTTGTTACAATCGGTTACAATCTATCCAATCATTTACCCAAGTTCTTCGTTCAAAATTCATACTCCAGGCCATCGTTCTTAGATTAAAATAAACCCTCGACCTCCTTTGGATTGAAATAACCGATTGTACGAGAAAATTTAAACCTAAGAAATGAGCAGGGGCTGAAACTAAGAATTGAGTAACGGCCTCGCGGAGGTAGGCTGTGCCTGTTTGACATGCCTTAAAATGAACTCCCGACGTACATTGGAGACCACAACTCGAGGTCCTGGACCATCCCGATCTCCCATTGACACCGTTCCGAGTAAGTTGTTAGATGGTAGGAGCTTTTTATTAAAAATAATTGCTTGGTTATGC
>JAWDEX010000009.1:1772596-1788632 GCA_035221805.1 Trichilia hirta | reverse complement strand
ATCCCTACCCCTTAACAAAAATGGTTTTATTTTAATTTTTTTTTTTTTTTTTTTGGGTACTAATATTCTCATCTTCCTAATGAAATTGCAGTCGTAACACAGCTCAGAAACAGTGGGATGAGACACTTGTCCTTGTCCTTGGTGGAATAGCACGTTTGTTACGTTCCTTCTTTCCGTTTCTTACAAACTTAAATAACTTCTGGTCAGGTTAGCCCTAAATTGAATATTGATGTGCGTCCGAAGGATTTTTTAATTCTTTTCATTGATTTCTCTTGGATCCATAAAAATCTTATGTAATGTCCTATGATGCAGGATGGGAATCGTTGCTTCTTTTTGTAAAGAATAACATTTTAAATGGCAGTAAAGAAGTTGCTCTTGCGGCACTAAATTGTCTACAAACAACTGTTCTTTCTCATAGTGCCAAGGTGATTTCCACATCATGCGTCTTATTACACGTAGACTCCTTAAAATACTTGTTTTTATGAACTCAATATTCAATGGATTAACTCCTGGTCAATGTTTACTATATATTATATCAATGTGTACAAGATATATTCAGCTATCTTCTAACTTCTAAAGTGATTTTGTGACACAGGGAAACTTGCCAATGACTTACCTTAATTCTGTACTTGATGTTTATGTGTTTGTTCTTCAAAAGTCGCCCTACAACAGTGGCAATGCAACTGGCAAGGTGAAGCAGGAGATACTGCATGGTCTTGGTAATGCATTTAGTTCTTGATGGTTTAATATAAGATTTTAAATTTTTATACCCAGTAAACACCAGTTTCAATAGGCAGATAGTGATTAGATACTCATCCTTCATACATAGTTTATAATTGCCAAAAATTGCTATTTCTCTCATTTCTTTGCCAATATATGATGGGATTTTGGCACCCTCATCAATATTGTGAAATAATGAAACCATTTTCTTGACATGTGTTTGGTTTCTGTTGGAACTGGCAGGAGAAGTCTATGTGCAAGCACAAAGGATGTTTGATGATCGCATGTACACACAATTGCTAGCAATCATTGACTTCACAATTAAGCAAACAATGATAACCAATGATAACTTTGAAACTGAATTTGTAAGTTTACAGTCAAACTCTCTTTCTTTTTCTTTTTCCTTCTTTCTGAAAAGAAATTTTTGCAGTTCTAACTTTTATAAATCACCGTTAATATAGAGAAGGGATATGGTATTACTAAATAGTTAATTCAGTGCATCCAAGCAGTAGAGGAGTTAAAAATGCTAGATTTTATGTGACACAGATCATTAATATGCATGAATTGGACAGTGGCTGATTCTAATCCTTTCCCCCACTTATGTCCATCCTGTCCTAGAAAGCTCTTGAACATTAGTTTAATTGCTTAGGTTTACTGCATTGATAAGTTAGTTATTATTAGCAACCATTTTCAGTCTTTTTGTATTACTAGTTTATGAAGTTCTGGGATTTCTATGCATTTCTGGAAAATTAAGGTTTACAGTTTGTCTTTTCAGTTGGCAATAGGTTTGAAATTTGAATGTTGATTTTATAGAATTTAGTATTGTTAAATTATCTTCTTGTTTTTGCCTTTTTAGTTCAAGAAATTCCATTATGTATAGATTAATTTATAACACTTGTGTTACCTTTCTCAAGGGACATATTCCACCAGTGCTTCGTGCTATACTGGAAATTTTTCCTCTTCTAAGTCCACCTGAGCAACTTTCTTCAATGTGGCTCATCCTTCTTAGGGAACTTTTGCAATATCTTCCAAGGTCGGATTCTCCTCTGCAAAATAAGGAAGATGAGGAAGAGCAACCTGTCACCAGTGACAATATTCCAGGTAAAGAAACATGCTAATAGTGTTTCACACAAATTTTGAATGTGCCTTGAAGAAGCAAGAAGCTTGAAATTTGTATCATTCAATAGATGCTTGTGTGAGGACGAAGTATGACAAACCTAATGGTACTGCTCTCCCATCCCCAAAAGATGCTGAAGCTTCATCTGGAAGTTCTACATCAACCACAACTGTAATGGCAGCCATTCCAAGCCTCTTGTTTGCGGAGAAACTTATTCCTGTACTGGTTAATCTTTTCGTGCAGGCTCCAGCAGTTGAAAGGTGTATCATCTTTCCAGAAATTATTCAAAACCTTGGAAGGTACGGATTTCTTCAGTTTTCAGAGTTAAATGCTGTTACTCAGCACTCTTGATATGTCAGGTGTCAATTCAATCATACTTTTCTATGCAGCACTTTGTGAGAATGAGGGAAACATAACTTATCTTCTGCAGGGGTCACAATTGCATGATGCTTGCATTTTTATTGTCTATTGTTTATTTTTTACTTCTAAGAAGGGGAGCGGGGTGGATTGCTCTATTGTGCATGAACATGAACGGTTAAAGATGTGATGGAATTTGATTTAATGTTATCAAGAAGAAAAACAGAGTTACCATGCACCCTATTGCCATCACTGCATCATATGTTTGTAATGCTTGTTATTATAAGAATTTAAACTATTTACAACAGAAATAAAATAATCAAGTTAATTGTTTAGGTGCATGACAACAAGAAGAGACAATCCAGATAGTTCACTCTGGAGACTAGCTGTTGAAGGCTTCAACTACATTCTTGTGGATGATGTCACCAAATTAGCTGTGAACTGTGGACGAGATTCAAAACTTAGTAGGCCTGCTAGATTGCGTGTTTGGAAAGAAGTTGCAGATGTGTATGAAATATTCCTTGTAGGTTATTGTGGCCGTGCTCTTCCTTCCAGTGATGTAGCTCTTACTGCTGATGAGTCGCTTGAGATGTCAACTTTAGACATTCTTGGTGACAAAATTCTCAAGTATCCAATTGATGCAAATTCTGATGTAAGCAACACTAAATTGTTTAAACTAGTCTCTTTACCAATAAAGATCCATTTTTAGTTATTTTTCTTACTCTGTTATTTTTCTCCGAATATTCTTGTGTTATTAATATTTAACAGATTCTGCAACGGCTAGTTTCTACCTTAGACCGTTGTGCATCACGCACATGCTCTTTACCTGTTGACACAGTGGAACTTATGCCTGCTCACTGTAGCAAATTCTCGCTGACATGCTTGCATAAGTTATTTTCTTTGAGCAGGTACTAAAATATTTCATATCATGGTCCAGTTCACACGTACTCTTGTTTTAACCTTTATATTGTGTTCCATATCTTCAGTATTAATTGTACACCTACGGGGAATAGAACTCGATCAAATCCTCATATACTTCATATCTTAAAGCTTAAGCTGTTCGGTGGAGAGTTAAAATGGTACAAGCAACCTTTTTTTGCCTGGAATACCTTGTTAAGAAATTGAACCCAAAAGTTCAAGCTTTACTCGGAGAGCTGCAATTAGTCCCAAGTGGTGATACATGATATTAAACTTTATTAGTATGATATATACTAATACTAGAATTTTGTCAATGTGGGAAAAATGAATTTTCATGGAGTACTAGAATTTTGTCAATGTTGGAAAAATGAATTTTCATGGAGAATATGTCAAATATGTTGTGAAATTGCAATTGCTCGTTAAAGATGAAAACATTTTTAGTTTTCTCAAATCAATGGTTATAAAGTCCTGTCTATTCAAAGATTTGACATAGTGACATGTTCTCCAGCTTTGATGATGAAGCCAGCAATTGGAACTTTAGTAGAGCTGAAGTCAGTAAAATTTCAATCACGGTACTTATGAGCAGATGTGTATACATCTTAAACAGATTTCTGATTGATGAGAATGACTTGGGTATGCTTTTCTCTTTTTATGTTTTACAATATATCATCAATGTTATTAATTGTATTATTTGTATTTCTGATCTCTGATTGCTCCAGCAGGTGAACGTCCACTACCAGCTGCAAGGCTTGAAGAAATAATTTTTGTTCTTCAAGAATTGGCCAGACTAAAAATTCATTCAGACACTGCATCTGTTTTGCCGCTGCTTCCCCTTTTGAAAAATGGCCTAGCAATGGATAAGAACAGTGATCATCGTCTGCATCTTCTTGTTCTATTCCCGTCCTTCTGTGAACTCGTCATATCAAGGTGAGGTGATGACAGTTTTGGGTCTTCCAATTCAGTTTTACTCCCCAAACCATGCAGTATATTGTGCAATTGCATTTCATTTTCTGGTTCTTGCTTTTTCAAAGGACTATATTGTTAATTGACTCTAAATATTGCCAAAGTCTTCTGTGCATAATGCCTGTAACAGGAAAATTTGTCAATAAAATACAGAGGGATAGGTATATTGCCCCAGTTGAAATCCTTGGGTGGTAAGACAGCAAAATTGAATTCCATTTGGATTCAGTGGGTAACATATATGAAATTTACTGTGACATTTTGCTTTCATAAGAAATTCTTCGAATTAAATTTGCTTGTTTACCAAAATGGTAGTCTCAAAAGGGCAAACCAATTGCTCTTTCAGTCTGTTTTGGCAATGCCATTACTTGATTGGTAGTGATATGAAGCAGATTGCGGCAAATTTTATATTCAAACGCACAACAGATATTGACAATTTGTGATTCTTCTGATGGCCAGGGAAGCTAGAGTAAGAGAGCTAGTGCAAGTTTTACTTAGACTTATCACTAGAGAACTGGCACTTGAAAAGGTTAGCACGGCTGTTGATCCATGGAAGAATCCTTCTTAACAAAACCGCGTTACTTATTTATATCCACCGAAGTTGGTGTTTATAGAAGTTACCAGTGAGCGAGTTTTTCTTGTCCTTCATTGTTCTATGTTAAATTCTTTAGTAGTTTGTACATGATAGGAAAAGATCAGCTTTGTTGTATTTGTAACGATTATTCTGGGGGACATTTTTTTTGAATTATGAGCTTGTACCACTTTTGACTCATTTGTTGGCACCTTTTGTTGTAAAATTGTATAAAATTTCTTATTAGCAAAATAGAAGATAGGTGATTAGTTAGTATTGCACGATCTTACAAACAGATGAATGAAACTATGTTCCGAATGACTCTGACTTGACACATAGTTAAGCTCCAGTTAAGATAAATGATTTGTTATCCAATTGGGTTAGCTTGATGCAGGCCTGCTAGACCTAGCTCTTCCGAGATGTACAAAATTTGAATTCGAACTTTAAAAAGTGGCTGGCGTTTGGGAATTCTGAGCATCAATGGCTGCAAGTTATTAGAATAAGCCTGGAGGCAGCAGTCCGACAGTGTTGATTACGTTTTGTACAATTAATGATTTAGGAGGAGTTGTATTCTGAAAGGTTGTCCTTATACAAAGAATATCGAGACAAGATTCAGCATTATTGAAGATACTGGGGTTAATGAATTGTAGAACCTGCTGTGGAATCTGTTTACGGCTCATAACGTGTGCGTATAGGTCCTTGTAGACCCTGAATAACTTAAAAAAATTTGGAAGGGCACCAAACCATTTTGGACTTGGTTAATACACTGAAGGCATTTCTTTTTGTTGTAATATAAACCTCGAAACATATTACGAGAAAGTTGAAAATTAATGCAAAATATGGAATTTGGGGGCAAAATGTAATGCATTTAATTTACAAGTTAATAAAAAAAAGAAAAAAGAAAATTGTACGAAGTATATTTCCGTATTATAGTCAATTCTCCCCATCTTGAGCAACAAAAAACCATTGTTTAATAACATGTAGTTGAGGTAGCCAACATCTGCTTGATTAAGAGAGGAGACATAATTTCCAGCAAGCCATAATATTCGCCTTCTGTATATATGAAGTTAATATATGCTCGTTTAATTTAAAAGTAAAATATATATAATATACAATGAACATTAGCTTAAGTTTGTTATTTAACACGTAATTTTAAAAATATAATATTTTGCAATTCCCAACTGTGGTTTACTGGAGTCCTGTCGAATGATCTAA
Organism: Trichilia hirta; assembly: GCA_035221805.1. NCBI lineage: Eukaryota > Viridiplantae > Streptophyta > Magnoliopsida > Sapindales > Meliaceae > Trichilia > Trichilia hirta. Next base: position 1,782,774 of record JAWDEX010000009.1, on the reverse strand, counting down.
CATGCTTACTACGCAATAGAGCACTTTGTGACGCGTGTTTTGTTTTTAAAAGAAACTCTGGGACGCGGTTAAGATGGTGGAAATTTGTTAATTCTGTTTTCGATCTAGACACTTCCAGAAACATTGTTGGGGAAGCATTCTGAAGATTCTTACTTAAGAAATTCATTTGCTTATTTTCTTACAAACGACTAGCTCCTTTTAATTTACATAATTTTCTTTTCACGCTTTCCCTGTAGATCTTACAAAATTAATCATTGACAATTGCTTGGTCTTATTGCTGTTAATTGTAAATGACAGTTCATTTGTTCATCTAATCAATTAAATGGCACGAAAACCTGTTTAAAGCTGCGTTTAAGATTGCTGTTAAAATAATTAAAAATAATTTTAAACAGGTAAAAGTTATTTTAAGTATTTAGTTAATTTTTTTTTTAAATCACTTTTTTGATAAAAATGAACCTCTCGACAGTAAATTTTATGAAGAAATAGATATTTTCGAAATTATAATAAAATTAAATGATCAGGTTATTATATTATGTTTAATATAAAATATAATTAAATTATTTATATAATTTTATTATTAATTTAATTAAATTAATTCAAATAATAATTAGTTATAATTTTCTAAATAATTTATTTATAAGACTAATTTTCAAATATATTATATTTATTTTTATTAAATCTCATAATAATACTATAAAAATACAATTTACTAAACCCATATAACTATTTTTAAAAATAAATTTTATTAAACATTTAGAGTTAAATTTTTTAATAATTTTTTTTGTTAAATTACCGTAATTTGAAACTGACCCTAAATCTACTGGGGTACCAAAAAAATGGCTACCTTATGTAAACTATCCACAAACCCAACAAAATTGGAATCCAATGGGACAATAAGGGGTAACTGAATATTAATATTAAATTGATAAAATTTTATTAAAATATTTTAAAAAGTTTAAAATCAATTATAATTTTAAATTATATTTCAAATAGTACAATTTAAGAAAGAGTATTATAAAATCAATAAATTAACCTCTCTTATATTTAATATTTTATCAATGTAATAAATTTTATTTTTGATATTCAAAAATTATAATATTATATTATACTATATACAAAAACTGCTCTATAAAAAATATATCAACTACAAATTTGAAAAAAAAAAAAAAGCATTCACTCTTTGAATACTAATTACTTTATGCAAATATTATTTATTATTTATTATATTTAAACTAATAATTACAACAACTAAATATTAAACATATAACAAATTTTCCATGAGCTAACGCTCCGGCCTTGAACAGAAGGCACTATTCGACGCCAATTTATATTTATATATATGGGAAAAGGTGTTTCCAAGCTGGAAAAAAAAAAAAAAAAAGAAGACAGCATCGTAGTCTTCCCACATTACGTTGACTTGTTAGCAGACAAAGATGGAGACTCAATTTTTATCGTTGTCCTGGTTAAGCCTAGCAGCCGCAGCCACAGATGCCGATACACCGGCAGGATGCGTAGTGAGCATCGGATCATTCCTCATCTCTGCGGCAGTCACCCCTTCTGCATCTTTGCGCGACACTTTCTTGTCGGATGTTAACTTCGCCGTCGCATCCTGAAACAAAATTCATGTTAGAGGTTAAACCTCCTCTCTCTTTTTCATACCTCACACAAGATAGAGGTTAGAAGAACAAACTATCTACTCGAAATTAATCCGCACAAGTTATGATAAAAAAAAAGGAAAAAAAACTATACTTTAATGCTTCTACATAGAAGCTCTTCTTACACATTGTTAAGCATAGCGGTTTCTTTCTATACCCCTTTTCCGTGATGATAAACAAAGTGCAGATAAAGAATTTTTCATTCAGGGATAAAGCTACTCATAAATGAAATGTAATTACTGATAAAATGTCAGCTAGTTTTGTTTTGTCCTCATCTCGGGGTATTTTTGCGTTCATTGTTGCAGCCGACTGTGCTGCAGCTGCGATACCACCGGGTGCTATGTTTATCTTCCCTGTGGCTCTGACCTCGGCTGCTTGAATGGCGGCTGCGTCGCTCCACTCTACAGGCTTCTTTCCGGCTGTTAAGGCAGTCGCTTCAAGTGCTTCACCAATGGTGATTGCACGCCCGGAGCCACCCGATTTCCCTTTTTCATAAGCTGCTAGGGGAACCGAAGATTGCAGCGGTGCCGGTTGGCAATACTGCCCAAGAACCTGTGTCCAACAATAGAGACACTTAGAGATCGGGGAAACAGTTTTATTTTTATTTTTTAATTTTTTTAATTTGCGAACTTTAACGTTGTTTTAAAAATGATGTTTATAGACTTATATTTTAAAAATTATGAATTGAAAACTTTTTTAATAATTCTTGTAAAAAAATTTGTTGAAATGAAATAAACGAAAATATTTTTGTTATTATTATGAAAATTAAAAATAAGAGAATATCTTTTTTAAAATAATTAAGGGGCTTAACTTAAAAATCTTAATATATATTTTCAAAATATTGAAAAATAAATTTTCAACTTACTAGCTTATGGTTAAACACCGGGAAAACCCTACCTGTCCACCAATTTTCTCAGTAATTATTTTTCTTCCCGGAAAATCGGTCTCTGTAATGCTAACACCACATTTTACAGCATCATCAGTCATATCATCGTGGTCCACATAACCTCCCATCTCATTTCTGATGGCCGCCGATTGCATAGTCGAGGCGGCAGCTCCCTTCTGGACCTTCCCAAGCATAAAGTTTTCCGCCGTCTGCATCATCGCAGCGTCTCCCGGAGCCACTGTCTTCTGAGCAAGTTCGCCCTGGACAGAGAACACATCACCATATTTCACAGGCTTTTCCGGCTTCCGTGGTTGTTCTTGGCTCATTTTGTAATTTTCAGGTCAAAAATTTTTTCCCGTTGTTTTCTAGGATCTGAAGGAAGCATGCATTGGGTCTTATACGTGCACGGGATTCGTTATGTTCCGGACACGTATATTCGGAGATTGAAACGTGGCGAAGACACATTGAGAGGAATTTAGAGTCTTATGACACGTGGCAGATTTATTGGCGTTCATAAGTGCTTTTTTGGCCACAAGAGCAACTTACGGAGAATATAAAAATTAGAAAGATGTGGATGTTCTTTTCCCTGCCGCAAAAAGACGGTAGAATTGGTCCTCTTGCAGTGAATAGCACGTTTATTATTTCTCAACTACAAACAAAAAATAATAATAATAATAACAATAATAAAAATAAAAAGGAATTTTTAACTATTAAATAAATTAAAAAAAATAAATGTTTGAGTACTTGTACGGCCCCTCCAAGCTTAAGTAATAATATCAAGAGATTGAAATCTTTCATGTGTTAATATCTCTCAAACAAAAAAATCACTCGTGTTAAGTACAAATGTCTAGACTATATTATCATTTTTAATAAATTTCTATTGAAACGTGTCAATAATTAAAAATATTTAAAATATTTTCATTGTAATATAATTATTTATTAATTTTATATAATATACATATTTATTAATTATAAACATAAAATAATTTGTGTTTTGTATTTAATTATTTTTATAGATAATTAAATAAATTTTAATAAAATTTGATATATTTTTTAAAATTATAATGAAATAATTTAATTTAACACTTTAAAATATTTAAATAATTAAAACTAAATTTTAGTCTCATAAACAGAAAGAAACCGGCTTAACATTATTCCCTTAATTTCTTGTTCTTTTATCACCGACGGGTCGTTTATTGTAATTCAAACGGCACGTCGTTTACCACCTTTATACCCTGGCACGAACACAGCTGTCCTCGAAACCAAACACACGGCTTACCTTGCTATTACTAATTTTTTTTTTTTCATAGAAATGACCACATTTTTATTAAAATATTCGATTAAATAAATTAAAATTTTATTTTTTAACAATAATATTCTATAAAAATTAAAATACTAATTATATTAAAAGGTATTGTTTTAAATATATTTTTAAATATTATATTTAAAAAATGTGTTCTAAAAAACATTTAAAATAATATTTTTATTATTTTAATTTTTAAAATTATTATTATTAGAAAAAATATTTTTAATTTATTTAATCAAATTTTTTTGACACTCTTACTTTAACAAACTATTTAAAAACCTGATTATTTCCGTACAGTACCCAATTATGAAACCATGTTTTCTAGGGTTTTACAGAAAACACAGAACTGAAAGCGGGGGAACTAAAAACTGCCTATAATGAATAACGTCAACGCAAGTATTGGAGGAGGCGAGCCCCCAAAGAAGCTCCCGCCGGAATCGGCTCCTGTATTAAGAGAAGGCATTACTTTGACTCTTTCCCGATGGTCGGCTCTCCAGATGGCCGTAGAAAATGAGTGGGGAGGCCACGGCTCTCGTACCATAGCGGTACAACTTATCTCTGATATTTTCTCCTGGTTCAACCAATCTAAAGGTACGCCGGCTCTACCAGAATATCAAAATTGCACCTTTCTTCTTTTTTCTTATAATTGAGGTCAAGATACAGTATAATTTGTGTTCGTTTTGGGATGAATGGTTCCTTTTGTTTGCTGAATGGAATTGTGGTTTTTGAAACTTCATAGTTTGATTAATTAGCTTGCTCATTTGGTGTTGATTGACAGGGAAAATTTGAGGTAAAGTTGGAAATTTTATGGGTATTATGGCATATTTGGAAAAGGGTTATCCCAATTTTGTTCTGTGATTTTTTTTTTCCAGTCATAAAATGTTGGCGTTAGAGCCATAAGATTTTGTTAGAAATCTATTTCCAAAGATTAGAGAAATTGATAACAGGGGTAATTTTATGTAAATCTGTTAAATTGAATTTTTGTCGTAAGTAGATGAAAATGCTGAGTGTTTGTGTTTTATGTCTCATCTTCTTTCAATTTAGAATGTTTGCAACAAATTGGTAAATAGGCATCAGTGAAGCTTCCTATATTGGGGCTTTGATATGTTTTCTTTAGAAAAATATGCATGCATTTTCTGTTTCATGAATTGATATTGACTTGTCTTTTGCATATTAATTTTGCGGATTCCATGTTGAATATTTGTATACCCGCCAATGCTTAAGGTTCAATTTTCCAAAGAACCTGTTAGATGGGTTAGTTTAATTTTTCTGATTTACATTTTCTTTTATTCCTTCAGAGATGCTTTATATTGATGATCTAGAAAATATTCTTGATGAAGCTATGCTTTCTCTTAACACCATGACTGAGGATGGTAGCGTGGAGGAGGTATGCTTTCTCATGTAGTGCCTTTTGCTTGTCTAAAGAACAAGATTTCCTTTCTGTGTCAAGCTGATCCCAAGGAAACTTAATATAATGCAACTAGTCTTCCCCTCAAATTTCTTTTTTAGGGATTTGGAAATTGATTTCAATGAACAATGCTTGTAAATGCTTGTGATATCTGATTGAGTAATTGGTATAAGCTTAGTTTGGGTAAAAATTTGAATTTTCTTGGTGGAAATATTATCTTGGAGTGGTTTTCAGTGACAGGCACGTCCAAGCTCATTTCTCAATTGCTCTGTAGTTTTTACAATACAATGCTCTTGCAAGGATAAATTTTCTATTCTGAAATGACAACGTACATTCAGCGATTCTTCTCCTGCTGATTGAGAATATTTGTTTTACTAGGCAGTTCTTCCCTTATGATTGTACATTTTCTATGGCTCTTCACAGGTGGCAGAAAAGTTAATGATCATGCATGAGGATTGTTTGGAAGGTAATTATGAGTCAATTGTAAAACTGAGGGAAACCCATCCTCAGGCAGTAACTCATTCTCATGTCAGACAGGTAACTATGGCTTAAACCTCTTTCTTTTCTCGTTTCTTTTATGAAAAATGCTTGTTGACATCAAATCTGTACGGTGAATTTCATCTTCCTGTGTAACATTTTAACTATTCTCACCTTGTGCATACTTTTGTGGTTGATTTTCTCATGTTTTCCACTCTCACTGGGGTGTTGTATCTCCTCTACGTGCCAGTCTGTGAATGATGAAGACAATGATAATAGCACAGATGATGATGATGATGAAGATACGTCAAACATGATGGTGGATACACAAGAATCAAATTCAAAACCGAATACAGCCAACGTACAGGCCAGTGAAGCAAGGCCTAGGGAGGCAGCCCAAGCAGAAGATGGATGGACAGTAGTTTCTTCTAAACGAAAGGGTAAGAGAAATTAGGTTGAACCTGGTTGTTTACTTGGGATCCCTTGGGAATTATACATATTCTCCCTTCTTTTTCACTTTTCCCGCTTTCATCTGTAGTATACGTGGTTCTTAGGCCATTTTTAGTCTGCTATTTGTTATTCATGTCACCATTTGCTGTGTTTATGCAAAAATTGTGGTCAGGGAATCTATTATCCTTCTCGTTTCCTTCATTTTTTTTTTTATATTTGTGGTGAGTGTAATCGTTAGATGAATACTTTTCAGAGGATAGAATTTTCAATTTTAAAGGACCGGTGAAACCTGGAAATTATATATTTGATATTGCTATTAGCTGTTGGAGCTTTCAAAATGCCATGCCGGAATTTAGCATAAAATCATTGTGCGGGTATCATATATACAAGGTATTCGTGTTTAATTACTTTGGGGAGTTCAATAAAAAAAAATATCCAATATTCAGTATTCATACACCTTCAATAATTATTTCAAGAAATTCTAGAAGTTAAATGACTTGACATTTCGACTTAATTGTGCTTCCAAAGGAGCCCAATTAACAGGCCGAAAATTGGGAAAATGCAAAGAGAATATGCTTCTTTCTGCTGAGGCCGTATTACTCAAAGCGTCCGGGCTAATTGCCAAGAACCCTTAATTGCCCGGCATTTTCTGACCTAGACCAAAAAGGCAAGCCCTCCATTTCAGCTGGAAAACGAGTATGCTTTGCTCATAAATCTTGAGCTTCTGCTTCTGATACACTCATCAAGAACAAGAAATGTTGCAGTCTTGGAGATTATCAAGGGCTAGCAAAAAGAGATTGCGGCATTTCTTGAGTGTATAGCGAAGGTCAAGATTATGATGCAGTGCATGCTCTTGTTCCAGCTGAAATCAAGGGGCTCACCTTCTCTACAATGTTGGAACCAGGTAGGAAATTCATGGATTCTCAATAATTAGAAAGCTTAGTAATTTTTTTTTTTCATTCTCAATTTCATCTATGATCTCCTAATTATAATATTTTATTGTAATAAATTAGCTAATATATAGTTCATCTTCGCTGTACCAACTCCATCTCTTACTACCTGCAACTCCTCAACTACAGCCCTCCAAAATCTCTCTTTCTTCTTTGCCCATCATGCCCACCAATTTCATCAAATTGCTTCTCCTTCAACTCTCGTTTTTCTTCATTTCCATCTCTACAATTTCACCACAATTTCTTCCCTCATACACTGGCCGCCAAGGTGAATGGAATCTCCTGCATGAGAGCATAGGCATTTCGGCCATGCACATGCAGCTTCTACGTGACAACAGAGTAATCATGTTTGACCGTACAGACTTCGGCCGGTCCAACCTCTCCCTCTCCGGGGGTCGTTGCCGGTTCGACCCCTATGACACTGTCCTTCACACTGATTGTACCGCCCACTCCGTCTTGTACGACATTGCAACCAGTACATACCGGCCTCTGATGGTGGAAACAGACACTTGGTGCTCTTCGGGTGCTGTTCTTCCCAACGGAACCCTGGTCCAAACGGGCGGCTTCAACGACGGTGATCGTGTAGTTCGTACATTCACACCGTGTGGTGATGATAAATGTGACTGGGTTGAATTCCCGCAGTATTTATCAGAGCGCAGATGGTATGCTACTAATCAGATTTTACCTGACGGTCGTATAATCATTATTGGAGGAAGAAGACAGTTCAACTATGAGTTTTATCCTCGAAATAATGAAGAATTGTCTTCTTCTCGATCTTTCATCCTGCGTTTCCTGATTGAGACCACAGATTACGGAGAAAACAATTTGTACCCTTTTGTACACCTTTTACCAGACGGAAACTTGTTCATCTTCGCTAATACAAGATCGATATTATTAGATTACAATCAAAACCAAGTGTTAAAAGAGTTTCCCGAAATCCCTGGAGGTGATCCGCGTAACTATCCAAGTTCAGGTTCATCGATTCTGCTTCCTTTAGATGAAAACAAAAGCGGCGACGTTGAAGCTGAGATCGTAATATGCGGCGGTGCACCAAGGGGATCGTTTGGGCAAGCCAGGCGTGGATACTTTCTGCGTGCGCTTTCTACGTGCGGAAGGCTCATGGTTTCTCATGCAAACCCTAGCTGGGCTATGGAAGAAATGCCACTGCCAAGAGTGATGAGTGACATGATATTTCTCCCCACCGGCGACGTGATTATCATCAACGGCGCAGAACAGGGAACTGCCGGATGGGAATTAGGCCGAGTTCCGATGACCCGACCGATCATTTACCGTCCATCCGAACAAGGCAGCCGCAGATTTTCAGTAATGGCACCATCAACCAGGCCAAGAATGTATCATTCATCGGCTATTTTATTAACAGACGGACGTGTACTAATTGGTGGCAGCAATCCACACGTTTATTACAATTTCACAGACGTTTTATACCCAACAGACTTAAGTTTGGAAGCCTATTCACCACCATATTTATCAGCAGAATATGCACAAATACGGCCCAAAATCTTGTCCCTGGATGAAACAATCCGATACGGGAAGTCGTTTAGGGTGAGTTTCTACGTACCGGAGTATTTATCAGAGAGTGTTGTGTCAATAAGACTCATTGCACCGCCGTTTACGACGCATTCTTTTGGGATGAATCAGAGAATGGTGGTGCTGAAGCTACTGGACATTTCACATGCGACGTCTTATGTGTATGATCTGATAGCCTTTGCACCATCCACGGCTGAGATTGCCTCTGCAGGGTATTATTTATTGTTTGTGGTGCATGCTGGTATACCAAGTTCTGGTATGTGGGTGAAGCTAGCATGATGATGGGTGGTTACGTTGTCGTTTTAATACTGTAATTCACAAGTTTGGGATAATAATTTGTCCGATAGAAATGAATATTTATTTTAAAAAAAATAGGATAATTAAGATGATAAAACTTGTATTGTCTCTGGCCAATTCAGCTATACACCCAAGTAATGGTCGATGATTTTTGGTGAAATTACAACAGGGGGCATAGAATATGTTAGGTACTTGATTTTTGAAATAAAAACTAAAAAATATTTAGTAGACAGTTTGAGCCCATCGTACATTTTACAATAATATATAGCATTTTGTATTTTATCTTACAGTAATTACGACTTCAAATTACACTACTTGTGAGCCGACTATACAATGAACGAAAGATAGAAAAAAATCATTTCACTGAGAAGACGCCGGATTTTATCGTTGCAAAGTCTTATTTTCATAGAATCTACATGAAAGTTTACATTTATTCGTCAACTAGTTTAGCACATGTAGAAGCTGTTACTAATATTATGGCATTTATCTGCATAATGTTCAAAAAATATATATTTCATTTCACCATCAAGTGCATGTGATAGGTAAAAATTTAGAAATATTTTTAGTTCGAGCCTTGCACTTTTTTGGATATGTTTTTGAGACTTGCCACAAGGCATTCTGCATCATCTTAAAGATTCTATTTCCTGCTATCTCATCTAATGGTACAATTTCTGAAATTTTTTTAAGATCCTCCTTTGTAAGCCTATGCATAATAAAATAAATATATAAATACACTAATTTATATAGACGAAAACAGTCAAGAAATCATGTTATTCACTTCTATCCCTAATAATATTTTCTATAGTTCATCTTATTTCCAATGATATGATAGCAGATTATTGGTAGTTCTTTGACGTTACAATGATCCATAGCTATCATGCGTAAAGTTGTTGGATTGGAAGAAGATGTTCAGGAAATTCTTTTCACGCTTCACATATGGACAAGCCAAGGATTTGAAATTTGCAAAGCTTGGTTTAGTTTTTGAAATTTGAAATTCAACTGGAAATAGTCTTATGTCTCTACATTTTATTTAATACATAAGATTTCTTTACCAACGAAGCAAGCTAACTAATAGCATCAATTTCATAATTGCATGAATTAATAGCCTTTTCACTGCAAAGTTCAATTGGCACAATTTATGGTTCGGATCTCAGTTGTATTAGAATGGATCAGCCACAGCCAATTCTGAGCTCGATGATTC
>JAWDEX010000009.1:1728151-1764239 GCA_035221805.1 Trichilia hirta | reverse complement strand
TACTAATGCTACTCGGCACATGTTATTGCACATGCTAAAGCTATTTTGAACTTGCTCCAGTACACACCACAGCCTGTGTTCACTTGTGTTGCTTTTGATTGATTCATATGTCACTTGTTTTGCGTAAGTTATTTTTCGTGCCCATACTAATCTTCTGATGACTAAGATTCACCTATCATCTTAACTTTGAATGTGCTTTTGAGGCTAAGACTATGACAATAAATTTCTAAACAAGAGTTTTAGTTAGGCTTAAAAGGTAATTCAAAATTTATTTATTTATAAAATTATGCATTCAGGAATTAGTTCAATAAAAGTAGTATTTTATGATTATGGGTTGAAAAATTTTACTAAAAAAATAATATCTTTATAAATTATTTTATCTCAAAATTATTAAAAAAAATGTATGAAATTGACAAATCCTGAATATCTATTAAGTTATGACAAAATAATATTTCAATTTTTTAATGATTTAGATGGTCCTTAATTTTGATGCATATATGAATTCATGAATAAATTGATTTAAATCTTTATTGTGAAATAAAGTGTCAAACCAAAATTTTATAATTTATATAAAATAATTACAAAGGATAATATTATGCATAAAAACATTTTAATGTGAGTTAACAAGTCATAAAACAAATTCACATGACACAAGATTTTAGTAAAAATGTTTTAAATTATATTTATACACACTAGATAAGACTTTAATATAAATATTTTGAATTATACATTAATAAAAAGTTTAAATTATAGGAATTAATAAATTTAATTAGTCAAACCTTATAAATTTATATATTATTTTTCCTAAAATGAATTTGTTAAACAATAAAATCTACATTTTACTGAAAACAAAAGAAGCATATCCTTTAGACAGTCCTACGTGTCAAGATCGTGTGTACCCAAACTGCCACGTACCTCTTTCCATCCTTCCCACCTCATATTCTTTTTTTTTTTTTGAGAAGTGGCATCTTTTTCTTATTGGTTGTTTATATGGTCCCCAATCCATCAAACTTTAGCGCGTGTAAGCATCGCTGTCATTTTTTTTATTTTGGTAATTAAGATACGGTCGAAGGGTATTTAGTTAGCAGTCAACGGATATAGTTTTATACTGGCTGCATTAAGTATTTTCCCTCCTTAATACTTTCCTCTCCCTGCCTTGACCTCTCAAAATCAAACGAAACAAGAGAGAGAGAGAGAGAAAACGAGAGAAGTTCGGTAGGGAAAGTAAGAGATAGTACAAGAGAAAGTGGTAGAGAGTGAGAAAGAGTACAGAGAAAAGATACAGGGAGACAGAAATGAGAAACATTTTCAAGAAGCTGCACATAGGCAGCAACCACGAGACCAATCGGACGAACGAAACCCTAGCTTCAACGTCGTGTGCCACTGATAACAACCGTACATCATCATCGTCAACCGCTGCTCCGGTGAGCCCATCGGCGACGGCACCATCACCATCATCGCCAGCTCCTGTGTCTTCAACAAGTCGGATGGACTACATGACGGAGGAGGAGGAGTTTCAAGTACAGCTGGCGATGGCAATCAGTGCGTCGTCGTCGAATTCTGATGATTTTTCCCAGAAGGATCAGATCCGGGCGGCCACGTTGTTCAGTTTGAACAATAATCGGAGGAGTGATTTGGGCAGGGATAAGGCTGACATGGCAGCAGAGGCTTTGTCGAGGCAGTATTGGGTAATTTGTTTTAGAGCACAATTTTAGTGAATTCAGCTCTCTTTCAGCGTCGAGTGTAAATAATTTAGCGTATTGACTGTAATTTATCTGTTTTTACTTGAGTTTGGTCATCGATATTTTGTAAACCTCTTAATTGTAGGGAATAATTTTAGTTTGCGATACTGCTCTGGTTTTGGCTGGTCTGTTCGTGTTTTGATGTTGATTTGGGCAATTTCCCATTTGAAGCAATACTGCTGCGGTGTTATTTGGGATTTGGTAGTTGGTATCAGGATTCCTTATATTTGATTTTTGGTTAATGATGATGATGGAAATTAAGACTTTATTGATTAAGTTTTCATTGACTGTTTAACAAGGTAAAATATATTAAATTGCACCCGTTTTAGTTTTTGGTGTAGTTGCTAATTTAATATTTTACCGCAACTCTGTAATGGACATTTTAAATGTTTCGTTATATTAATGTCTAATTGTGTTCTGCTGGTATATACTATTGTAAGATTAAGGTTCTTCTGGTTCTGTATTGCTTGACTTGGGGTTATTTTTTTAATTTTTGTTTCACTAGGAGTACAATGTTCTTGATTATGAGGAGAAGGTGGTGGATGGTTTTTATGATGTATATGGACTCTCAACAGATCCAGCAACCCAAGGAAAATTGCCATCTCTTGCACATCTTGAATCAAATCTTGGGAGTTCTGGTTTTGAAGTTGTAATAGTTAACCGAACAATTGATCATGCTTTGGAAGAGTTAATTCAGGTGGCACAGTGTATTGCATTAGATATGCCAGCTACTGATGTTGGTCTTTTGGTACAAGAACTTGCTGACCTCGTCACCGCGCATATGGGTGGACCAGTAAAGGATGCTAATATAATACTGGCCAGGTGGATGGAAAGAAGCACAGAACTAAGGAGATCTATTCCCACGAGTGTACTGCCAATTGGGTCCATAAATATCGGCCTTTCTCGGCACCGTGCTTTGCTTTTCAAGGTTGGCTGTCCTCAGTAGGTCATATTTAATTTGTTAAGCTTCTTGAGCTGTCTTCATTGTTAGAACTTGAGACAAGATACCTATATCTGTATAAAATATATGTGGATTCTTTTTAGAACTTCTACTTTCCAGCAATTCTTGTCTTGGTTTTGGGATTTTTTGCATTGGCTCACTTACATGTGCCATCTCTATTCGCATACATGTGCCATCTCTATTTTGGAATAGGATACTTGCTTATCTTTGAGGATGACTTGAAAGTTTCAAGGCTTCAAAATATTTGGAAATTTTAAAATTTTGGTTCAATATTTTATATGGCTCTTGTACGTGACGTAAATAGCCAATGTCCTCTAGTATATGCCATGCTATGCATAGAATTGTGTAGGAAGAAAGCATTTGCTGGAAGCGAATATTTTATCACGTTGGTTTTATGAACTCCCAAATCAATTTCAATTGCTCGTGTTCATTTGATGATCTTACCATGTTGTCATGCCCCAATGCTGTGGAATCTCTCTCTCTCTCTCTCTCTCTCTACCTTGGAATATTTATCATATTTGTATGCTTGGATGTAGGTATTGGCTGACAGTATAAGATTATCTTGTAGACTTGTAAAGGGTAGCCATTACACTGGTGTTGAGGATGATGCTGTCAACATAATAAAGCTGGAGGATGAAAGGTTTGACATTTCTTTACTTGAAATTTATAATAATTATTGAGTTCACATGTTTTAATTTCTTTAATTCTTTAACTTTTGTAGTCTTTATGTCCTCTAGTATATATTTATATTTTTTAAAGTAATATAATGCCATCGCGTAATATTACGCAAATCAAAAATGGAGAAAAAGTAACTAGTCTCTAATCTAGGTTACGCAGATGCATGCATGCTATTTTTCAACCTATGTTATTGTTCTGTGGAATTCTAATGTATACTTTTCTGCGCTCAGGGAATTTTTGGTAGATCTCATGGCAGCTCCAGGGACACTTATACCTGCAGATATTTTAAGTGCAAAGGATACTACCTTTAAGCCATATAACCCAATAATAAGTAAAATCCCCATTCTCCGGTCCTCCGATGACTCTGGACCTGTCTACTCAAAACCAAAGCCTGTACTCGGTGAGGGCAGTTGCAAAATGCCTAAGGTGGATGGTAGCTTGCTCTTGAAAGAAGGGTCCAGTTCTGAAAAGGCGGAATCCTTACCTTCAGCCCCTGGTCCTAGTAACAAAATTGGTGCTGGTTCTTCTGGAATATCTAGTAAGGTGACTCCTAATCAATCAGATCATCTATCCTCATCAGCTATTGGGACTTCTCTATATAAAGGGGTTCATGGGCCCAATGCAGTTGGTGATGGTGTGAGGATGAACGTCAATATAGTTCCATATGGTCATATCAGTCAGGAAGATTCTAAAAACCTGTTTGCTGATCTTAATCCATTTCAAATAAAGGGAACTGGCAAAACTTCCTTGCATAACAAGCCCACAGAGAATAAGATAGAAGAGTTTCAGAGACACAGAAATAACCCTGTCTCTGGTCGACCCCCATTGCCAATGATGTGGAAGAATCAACATCCTTACAATGAAATTCCTAGAACAAAAGAGTATGGTTATAAGTATGGCATCTTACCTAAAATTAACCGTGAATCTAATAATTATAATATGTCCACATCAGCTTCCACTAGCTCTGCATCTGAAAAGTTTTATCCTCATGGTTTCAAGTCATCCAGTGATGCAAATCTGTCAAGTAAAGATAGTGATACCAGGAGTGCTTTGTGTTTTAGTGGCCAATCATTGGCTTCTAGCACAAATCAGCTAAATGGGCCACCTGTGGTTGAAGATTTGAGCTCTAATTCAAAGGAAGAAAGTCCCAGGAATGGGGATGATGTTGAGATTGGCTACCCAGACCGCAGAAAGTGCACACATGACAGGTTTATGGGAGCCAATCTGAAACTGAAGGATCTGGAAAGTCCAAGCTCATCTTTGGATTCCAATACCAGCAGAGTTGATCAAAATTTTGATGATGTTGATGTGAGTGAATCTGAAACTCCATGGGAAGACTTGGTTCTTGGTGAAAGGATTGGACTAGGTAGTGCATTTGGTTTATTCAGATTCTTTACTTTATTCAGAAATCTTGGTTTATTTTTCACTGATATCAATTTTTATAGATCAACTATACCTAATAGAAGTGAATTTCCTTTGCTTGAGCTGAAAGGTGATATCATTATGATGGCTATTGTCACAAGGGACAGCTATCCTGTTGGTTTTATACCTTCTTAATTTTTTTTTTTTTTTTATTTTTAGTTTTCGGGAGCTGCCATTGTGTTTCAAATGCATTTGCTTTTCTGTATATGTTAAAGTGCAATGGGACTACTCTATCTCTTTCTATTAATAATTTATGTTTATAGGTTCATATGGAGAGGTCTACCATGCTGATTGGAATGGCACGGTTAGTTCCATATACTCTA
Organism: Trichilia hirta; assembly: GCA_035221805.1. Lineage (NCBI taxonomy): Eukaryota > Viridiplantae > Streptophyta > Magnoliopsida > Sapindales > Meliaceae > Trichilia > Trichilia hirta. The sequence continues at coordinate 1,759,113 of JAWDEX010000009.1, read as the reverse complement.
TTTTTTATGTGAATTGTCTCTTTTTCTAATTATCCATCTATATCAACTGGTCTAGAATTTGGGGTTATCATTTATCTTAATAAATTCTTCAGCAGAGCCATTGCGTTGTGGGGTATCATTGCCTGTTAATACTAAAAAATGTAGGAGATATTTCAAAGAAGAAAAAAATTAAAGAAGACATAAGTAGTTTCTAATTGTGGGCTGCTGAATTATTGTTGAGCAATAGGAGGTTGCAGTGAAGAAGTTCTTGGACCAGGATTTCTCAGGTGCTGCTTTGGCTGAGTTCAAAAGAGAAGTAAGCAAATTGTTAGCCATCTATATATGGATCTGTTAGCAATCTTTATCTTTTCTCTGCAATTAAAACTGTATAAAACATCATAAATAATAATTTATATGTCTGGGTCATGGCAGTAAACCTCTTGTCAGAGTACAATTGTTGTTCCTGGATTTGATTTTGTTATGTAATGTAGGTCAGGATAATGCGCAGACTGCGGCATCCAAATGTTGTTCTTTTCATGGGAGCTGTTACTCGTCCTCCAAATCTCTCTATCATTACTGAGTTTCTTCCAAGGTATAATTGCGCACCTTCATTTGTCATTGTATCTTCCTACTGAGATTAATTGTTGCAAGCCTGCAAAATCTAATATATGATACCAAATTCTTTCTGATTTCTTCTGCTTGGATATACTTTTTTGTGTAACATTTTTATATGTGTTCTACTTTAACGTTTTAAGTAGTGCAAATGATGTTTAATTTCAGAGGAAGCTTATTTCGGATACTTCATCGTCCCCATTGTCAAATTGATGAGAAGCGTAGAATAAAGATGGCTCTTGATGTGGTATATGACTGACTGACGCAGCATTTCCTCTGGTTAGTATTAAATTTCTGTAACAGACCTTAAATATGTTCTTATTGTGCAGGCAAGGGGTATGAACTGCTTACATACTAGCACCCCAACAATTGTCCACCGAGATTTGAAGTCACCAAATCTTTTGGTTGATAAAAACTGGAATGTCAAGGTATATATCCTCCCATTTCTTGCTTATGAACAAATAATACAACTTTTTGTTCTTTTCATTACTTCACATTTTATTTTTTTTACAATGCAACTAAAGTTGCCAAAGTTTATGAGATATTTCCTTTGTGTGAGTTTGGTGGAGTCAACTTGGCTGTTGCGAACTTTTTCAGTATCTACACTAGTTTTACTGGTGCTTCATAATAATAAATATTTTTTTTGTAGATTTCAGGTCTACCACATGAATTGCTATTTATTTGTCCCAGTCATGAAATTATTAGTGAATGTCCTCCTTGTACTTCATTTTTTCCTTAAAATGTTTTTGCCAATAGTTTAAGGCAGGATGATCACTGCATGTACTTAAGTTTGTGAACCACGCAAAGCTGAACCAATTTTGCATTGCTTGTTTAACAAATTGAAGCTGCATTTTGGGTTTTGGATGGATAACAATCTTTGAAAATTGATTGATGAGTTGAGCGTGGGGTATTTATGTGTAACCTTTTGTTTTGATGATACCATATGGGTGGACGATTTTTATCAGTAGCCTTTTGTTCTGCTGGTTATCTGTATGACTGTATTTCTTAATAGTTGAAAGCAGCAGCAGTTTAAAAGAGACTAATATCAGTATACTTTGGACATAGATTTTTGAGGTATATTTTTTGACAGAATGTTAACTATGTAGGTTTGTGATTTTGGTTTGTCACGATTGAAGCACAACACCTTTTTGTCATCTAAGTCAACTGCAGGAACGGTGAGAATCAGAGACTATTTGTTCAGTTTATTCTTTTACATGGCTTTTGTACATAAAGTTAAATATGCAGCAAGCATCTTGATTCACCCTATTTATCTGATTGAGTCATCTTTGATATATCAGCCTGAGTGGATGGCACCTGAAGTTCTTCGCAATGAGCCCTCTAATGAAAAGTGAGTTGCTGTATTTCCATTTGGCATCCGAGAGTCAATTAGCTGTATTGAAGTTCCAAGAGCCAGTTGTCCTTTTCTTTCGTTCACCTTGCTGATGTCTATCAGTCTGTTTTCTTTGTATACTATAGCCTTGAAATCCTGGAGTGAGGAATATTTTTATCCTAAAGAATTGACAGATAATGAATATTTAAGATTTTAAGATCCATTATCACTTGGCAAATTACTTCACTGTTGAGTGTCTAGATGGTTTCAAAATGTTAGTGGCAAGCAACAGAAAATTTTTTTTTCATAGATGCCTTAAACGTCATGCCTATGGTGCCACAAATTGCCCTTCTATAATTTTCTTGAGAGTAATGTACCTGTAAATGCAATTGTGGTTTACTGCTATGCTGTAACAATGTGAAAATGGGTTATGGAAATCAGTATTATTCTTTAAGATATAGCTATGAAGGAGCTACCTATGTATATTAAGCTGATTCTATCCTAGCTGAATTTATTGGACTACCTAACCATAATATATCTTTTGTTGGATGTATAGGTGCGATGTTTATAGCTTTGGGGTTATTCTCTGGGAGCTTGCAACTCTGAAATTGCCTTGGAGTGGGATGAACCCTATGCAAGTAGTGGGTGCTGTTGGTTTCCAGAATCGTCGTCTTGATATCCCCAAGGAAGTTGATCCCACAGTTGCAAGGATAATTTGGGAATGTTGGCAGACGTGAGTCAAAGACATTTTTAAACAGTAAAAAACCTTACATTTTTTTAATGTGTAATTTATTCTTTCTTTCCTGTTATTTCACAGGGATCCAAACTTGCGTCCATCATTTGCACAGCTCACAGTTGCTCTGAAACCCTTGCAGCGACTTGTCATCCCTTCACACCAGGGCCTGCCGAATTCGCCACTCCCACAAGAGATTTCAGTAAATTGTACACCTTGAAACGTCTGAGTTTGTCAATTGTCAATTGTGAATAAAGAGACATTCTGTTTCTTGCCCACGAGTGAGTTTTACTATAGAAATGTCCGAAACAGGAGAAAAATATAGAAAGTACTTGGTAGGCCAAATATTTGTGTTTAGTAATGCATGTATTGCTGCTGATGCTGTGCAAAGATGGGAACGACGGTTTTGTATAGTGCTGTGTCCATAATGTACATGTCATACACGAAATGAAACTGTAATTACGTAGTAAAAGTCCATGGGTATGATTACAAATCTTTATTTCGTTTGTCATTATTTATTAGTTTAGTGGATGAATGATGATTGATGGATTCTGCGTTTTGTGCAACAACTAAGAGTATTGGATGACTTGCCATGACAAAAACTAAAGAAACACGACTGTTAAAGTCTTGGTCAATTAGGTTTATACTATCCTAATCGGTCTGCACCAGGCCGAATACGACGATATCTACGCTTCTACCCTTAACAAAGAAGTACTTTCTGAGAACACCTTCTTTTAAAAACCCGGCTTTCTCTAATACTCTTTGCGAGGCTCTGTTTTCAGCAAAAACCAAGCCTTCTATTCGGTCCAAATACGTCAACTCCTTGTATGCACTTGAAACAGCCATTTTAACTGCTTCTGTTGCTATCCCCTTTCCCCAGTATTTTGCACTTATAGCATATCCAATCTCTCCCCTCCGTTGATCTTTCCCAGTCCCTGGCATCACGTAGATACTCCCAATTGGACGGTCTTCAATGCAAATAGCTCTGTACCAAGGATGGCACTTGATTACTTCCTGGAAAAAGTTCACAGCATCATCCCTGGAGGTGAATGTGTTCCATCTACAATATTTTGTAACCTTGTCGTCCCCTCCCCATGACATAAAATCATCCACATCGGAGATTCTGAATGGCCGTAGAGTGATTTCTGCAGCCTTCGACATGATGCTTTGCTATCAGTGAATCAAAATTGGTCAAGTATGAGAAGTGAAGCATGTCAAGCCTAAAATTTATAGCAGTGAAAAGTAGATCATTATTGACGTTTTGGGCAAGTGCGTCAGCATTCCATTACTAGTCACCTTTATTTTCAGAAAATGTCCGGCCAATTTCTACGCGAAACTGGGAATTGACTTAGATACGTTAGGACACAACTTGGCCAACGTTATCCTATTTGGGGCGAGGGGGGCGGAATTCATTAATAGTCACGTTTATTTTCATAAAATGCCCGGCCAATTTGTGCACGAAACTGGTAATTGACTTCGATACGGGGGGCACAACTTGGCCAACGTTATCCCATTTGTTGGATTGGTAGGTTGCCTTTTTTGAATTGATGCAAATTGAAATAAGTTACGTAAGAAGTGAAAAAACATGCGGGCGCCCGCATACATACATACGTATATATAATCGTTAAAATTACTATTAAAATTTTGAAATAGAAACAAATACTCTTTAAAAAAAAAAAAAAAAACTAAATCCCCCACGCTGCCCCAAGTCCAAGCCATTGAAACAAATAGTTAAATATTGAAATATCAATAAATAAAGTTGGAAATTGAAACACTGTGGCAATCGTTAAAATTGAGGGTGGTGAATTTAGACAATGGTAAAAGAAAATTCTGATTAAGGGAAAATTAATGTAGACTTTTCTTACGAGACATACAAAATTTTCACAAGTGGATTTGTTTTGTCGAATTTCATTTTTTAATATTATTAATTATAAACACTCAGAACACCTGACTGTAACCTACAACAACCGACAGCCATTGCTGACGACGTTAATTGAGATCATGGAAAATATAGTTAGATTACTTGATCTTTTATTTACACAATTATTGACTCATGTTAACACAAAAATAATGATTAACAATTTTAATCCTCGTTTCTTTTTTTCTTTTTTTTTTTTTAAAAAATTTATCTTAAAAAATTTAAAAAACAAACATTTTTATAATTCATAACTAGTTTTCATGCGGCCAACATTGACTGACAGTGAAGATGTTAGTCAAGGAATTTTTTACTTTTCACTAATTAATTTTAAAAAATATTAATTAATATAAATATCAAAACATAAATTATAAATTAATAATAAAAATATTTGGAAATAATAAAATAATAAATTCTTATACATTTCACATTTTACATTACAAATTAATATAAAACCGTAACATAATCCTGCATCTAGTCTATTTATATTTTTGTACATAAATAAATTTAATACGTGTTGTCAAACACACCAAACATATTTTCAAGTCTTAACGCTACCATAGTATTTAGGCATTTTGTGGCAAGTTGCTCAAGTCGGCTCGAATTCAATCAAGAGCTCACAATACAAAAGAGTTGGTATTATCATTTATAAATCCTGTATACCAATTAAATTTGGTACATTATGATCTCTATGACACGGCCAATCGTTGATATAAAATAAGTATTACATACATTTAAATAATGGTGTACATGAATGTCTCTTTATGACATGATTTATATTGGTAATATAAAATAAGTCGTTGTAAGGTTATACATCGCAATTAAGTTGGGATTTATGTTCAGCAGGGTAATCTGTTGATAAACATGCAAATCTCTTATTTGTCCCTTAAAATAGCAATATTTCCTTAAATGGCACTATTTAAGGATACCAACTTTCTCTAACACCCTTTGGGAAGCCATATTTTCTACATTTAACGTAAGCTTGCAATCTCACCACATTAGGAAGGTCCTCAAAAAATTAATTAAGGGCAAATTTTACTGCTCTGGTGGCAATTTCCTGGCCCCAATACTTCACGGCTATAGAATATCCGATATCAATCCTACATCTATTGCCACCTGAAACAGGGAAGATCGAAACAAATCCAATCCAACGGTCACTGATGCAAATGGATCTACGCCGAGGGTGGGTGATACAAATATCTCTGATGTAGTTTAAAACTTTCCTCCTTTGAAGTAAAAGTCTTCCATCCGAGGGATCTTGTTACTTGATCATCCCGAGCCCATTACATGAAAGCATCCACATCGGTTCGAATGAATGGACGGAGATTGATACTTGATATATCAATCTCCATAAAGTTGTAGATGAGGAGAAAGGTAGTGGCTATGTTACCAGTAACTATGACTATAGATGAGTATTAAGCTACTGGCCAGTGGGAAAATTTTTAGATTGTTAAATAAATTAATGCCATCAAGTGCTAATATCAGGCTGACAACTGTAATCAACTAGTCCAAAAAGAGTATGATTTATACTATCCATCATAAGGTTCCTAATGCACACAATTTGTGATTTACGAATAGGTTACCACAAATCATGACGCAGGCTCTGTCAACATGGACAGACCTTGGGCGGGCACCAATCTAGGCCATGAACCTTCTTGCTCATCCATTGACCCCATCCAGGTAATTATGTTAAAAGGCTGTTTTGGCTTCTTATTTATAGATCTAGCTTTTTCTTCACTCTTTGTGTTCTGATGATGGGGGATATTCCAAGGAAAGTCTCAAGTTTTCAATTTCGCGTTATCACTGACCAATCTCCACCTCTCTACAGATTTTTCTCTGGAGACTCAAAAAGTTTTGAATAACAGTGCATTCTATTTCCGCTTTGAAAATGTAGAAACTTTCTTTTCCAGTTCTGTTACCTAGAACTCGGTCTTCCTTTTGGTTGGGAAGTATCGATTACCATGTACTTTAAAAGAAAAATAAAATCGATGTAGCCAGCCAAAATATAGCTTCCATGGGGGTGGGTGGGGGGAGGATTGGTTGAAACAAAAAAAAAAAGTTTCCGTACCTTGTCAGAAAAGTTGTGTAGATGGTCAAATCCAATGAAATTAGAAATATCAATTCCATTTGTACTAAGAAAATCTCACATAAAGGGTAAAATCATTGAGATTATTGTACACACAAAAAAAAAAAGGACACAATAAATCACAAGCTGTAATAATGAGTTCCTTTCTGACATAAATAATTGATCCTACTATCACAAGAAAGCAGATTAAAACTTGAGTAATTTACCAGAATCATACCATGCAAATCAATTAACCAGAAATTTATCCTCACAGTACCAAACTGGTCAAATTTACTTCCAACCATCAGACCATTCAGCTTCATCAGTGACAGGTGGTGGAATTTCTGGATTGTCTTCTTCTTGAAATGATTGGCCCCAAACCCCAGCATTGGAGGAATATGGATCCTCAAACTTGTCATTTGAGTTTTGTTCTGGGTTCAGCAATTCACCTGCATAGTCTTGCCTTTCAGGAGCAGGGCAGCCCTGGTAAGAGTTATTGTCACAACAATACCACAAAAGCTTGTTCCAATAAGTGTCCTGCCATGAACGATCAAATTATAAATCATTAGTACGTCAATACTGCCTTATTGATCTTCGGTTTGTGTGCACAGCCAGAAAGGTTACTTCAAATCGCAAAGATTATAACAGTACAACTAATTCTCTTCACCTCATCGTGTAATGTGATGATGGAAAAGAGATTCTTTAAAGATAATGAGTGGACAACATAAATGGTCTCAATAGACACGGTTAATTACGGCAGAAAATGGAATGTGCTTCGAAGAATAGGCTGACGAAAAATGCTAAATAAAACCAATCGCCTAATAGTATGACAAGCAAAGATATTAAATTATAGCATTAGCAATAATATACTTAGCAAAGAATGTAGGAGTACCTGACAGACTATGTGCGGATTCCCAACTATAATAAGCAGTGATCTGGCACGAGTAATTGCAACATTAAATCTCCTAGGATTGCTAAGAAATCCCAAACAATAAGTTCTGTCAAATTCATTGTGTTTGACTGTTGATCTAACAGTCGATACAATGATAACCTCTCTCTCTTGGCCTTGAAATTGTTCAACAGTCCCAACCTTAACATCTGGCATGTCCCAAGTTTCAAGTACTTTTCGGATCTTGAGGACCTGCTGGCGGTAAGGTGTTATTACCCCGACATCTACCTCATTAAGATCTGTGTTCGTTCTCAATTTATTGATAATATCAACAACTTTGCTTGCTTCAAATCGGTTAAACCATGATGGATTATTACCCTCTCTCTCATCACAGCCTTGAATGCCAAAGAACAAAACCGGAAATTCTTTGTTAGGAAGGAAATCCACCTTAACACTAGTGGAGGAAGATGTATCTTCTTTACAAGCTAGCAGTTCCCCTTTGTAGAAAAGCTTTGAAGGGAGATCTAGAATTGCTGGATGGCACCGATAATTTCTAACCAACTTTGTTACATATCCTTCATCTTCATTATGGTAATATTCACATTCAAAAAGCCTTTCAAGATATGACTTTCCTAGTCCAAAAACCTCTGAATCTTTTGAATAAATAACAGGACCCAGTTGCTTTGGGTCTCCAGCAAGAACAACAACTGTTTGTTTCTGACAAAGGTTTGCTACAGGAATCATGCTTTCGGGCTCTGAAGCTTGGCCAGCCTCATCTAAGAAAATATGGGAAAAATGACAGTGTTTGATACCGTTTGCGTAAATTAGAGCTGAACTCATGTAAGTAGATATGATGATCCTATAACTCATTAATGCCTTGAGCGGGGGACATTTGAAAATGGACTCCTCAAAGTAGCAAAAGCGTATATAATCAGAAGTAATATCCTCGTAAGGACGGCTCGGAGCATTTAGCCTAAATATTTCATTCTCTTTAATTTCAGCAAACTCATAAGAGACGAGTCTCTCTAATATGTGATCTGCTGCACTATTTGAAGCAGCACAAACAAGAATCCGACTATTCTTTCTAGTAGAATATAGTTGTAAGATTGCTTCCACCAAAGTCATAGTTTTGCCTGTACCAGGAGGCCCATAAATCACGTAAGGAGGAGCACCTTTGCAACCAAGGATAATCTCAACAGAACGCTTCTGTTCCTCGTTGAGACTAGTAAAAGGCACAAATGGAATTGATTCAATCACTCTCTTTTTGGTTGATTGCAACGGAAAGAGAAGATTAGATTCTAAATTCTCTGCTGCTTGAACAGCTTGATACAACCTCCTCATGTTTATCCGATTATATGTGAATCTGACATCATACAAGCTGTCCTTTCTGTGATGAGAGTAAAATTCTTTGGCAAATTTCAGAATCACTTCATCAGCCTCAACACGGTAGATGTAACCCTGTAAATAACTCATAACTAGGTTTAAATGTTTTGAACAAGAAACACTAAAATATTCAAAATCTGGTAATAGAAGGTCATACAACTGAGTGATTTAAAAAAATAAGATGTTCCCAAGAATTAACTTATCAAGGCTCTCCTCTATCATTAGTATATTTCAATATTAAATTACAGAAAGAGAAATATCATCAACCATGCATTAGGGAATCAAATATCATATTCAATGAAATGAACTCATCAATAGGCAGCATCTAAAGATAAAGAAACTGAAGTGAAACTTCACAGTCCCATTAGTTTAGACACAGGACATGGAGAGCGAGGGAGAACATATAAATGTCAAATTGATTAGTGTTTCAAGTATGCTAAGATCAATCAACTATTCAGAGAGAGGAAAGTACTTTTTCCAAGACAAGAAGCATACCTGAAAGACGGTATTATCACCAGCATTTCCATCAGCATGCTTCACAAAAACGTGATCTCCATATACAAGTGAAGGCCTCCTCTCAGCCAAACCCGGGACATCAAGAGCCAGGAATTGATATTGAGCGCCTTTCCTTCTCAGGTTGACACATTCCATGTCATGGAACCTCATATCTTCCTGCAAAAGAATTAACCAATTTCAGAACCCTCTAAAGGAAGAGCAGGATTATGCCAATGGCTTAAACCGATAAGCATTAATAATTACCTCCAAATGCAGCTCTTCCATAACAAGCAATGCGCTAAAGAAATCAAAATAGTTCCTTCTCACTAAACCCTCCATTAGAACTTCAGGGACCTGCTTATTTGCCACCACTTCACGAATGCTCTTTGGGATGGGAAATTCGGGGAGCTTATACCTGAAACCTTTCACTGTTGCTCTAGCAGGACGTGAGGAAACAACATATTCATCAACAGCAAACTGCTTTTTTCTTGGCACTCTTGAGTAGGGTCGGTTTGAAGCCAAAGACTGAGAGACATTGTCTTCAGCCAATAGGAGTGCCATACGTTCAATTCGATCATCCCCTACATCAAAGTGGACCACAGATGTGTGCAAACCCATGTCCTTAGGTTTGCAAGATAACCAAACGGTTAAAGTCTTGAGAGGTTGAAGCACTCTGTCCTCAATGGAAAATCCTTCTAAGAAGCCTTGAATATTTCCTGCTTCTGAGTTGGCTGATGGTGGTTCCATCAGAGAGAGAGTGAAAGAGTTTGTGGGATTTGAGCAGTATATTTTGATTCCCCAAAGTTCAACGGCATCACGAGTAGTGTTTTGTATTGTAATTGAGCACTTCGAAGTCTCTCCTACAATAATAGACTGAGGTTTCCCGTGAATAAATGGAAATGGAATGGATACAATTACGGGACCCTCTTCCTTTGGATCATAACTGCAAACCGATTGATCGTCCTGAAAATCAATAAATCCGATATCTCTTTTTTCTCCTATGTCAGAGCAGTCATCACCCCAGCAATCCTTTTCAATATTACTCATCGTTAAAATGGGATAAAGCAAACTAAGTTCCTGAAATTTGGAACACATGATGATGAAAGCGAATACAAATTACACATAAAACAAAGATACAGCACTAACTCGTTAACTGAAAACCAGATGAAACAGCGGCTAGAAAACAGTATAAATAATAGCTTGGTTTTCTGGATTTCAATATACAACAGCATTTCACTTCCGAGGAAAATTTATCCACAAATAAAACGAACTCTTCACTAATTGATTGGAGTCCCCTCTCCGCTTGTTTTCTAACACAAAACAGAGAATTTTAAATTTTGACAAGACACTGAACAAAAACAAATAAGAGAAGACGCAATATTATAAGATCGAATAAAATGCAGATTAAAATCACAGATTAGACAAAATATAATTTATGCCCAAAATCTAAAAACTTGTACCTTTGATGAAAAGGTTTCGAAAACTGGTATGGCAGTGAAAAGTCGGAAACTTTGATCGAGACGGAGATGATTTAAGAGAACCCAGTGACCAAATGGTGTAATCTTAGTATTAATTCTGAGAAAATGGAGTTTTCAGTGAAACCTTAAAGGATTCCTCAAAAATAAGATAATAAAGGGAAAGTGTAAGTAAATACATTCAGGCAAGTTTTGCTTTAAATAGTGTTGAACCATCTTCTCTTCAGCGTTAGAAAGAAAAGTAAAAGAAATAGACTGAGAAGGAACTATTCACGAAAACAACGTGTCTCGGAAGTCATAATGCAGCAGAAGAGAAGTCGTTTCCAAACGCAGATTTTCCAATCTGTACGGAAAAACAAAAAAGCCATAATATGCAAGTTCATATAAATACGTGGCAGTATTCTACGGAGTGATCAATGGCTTCACCATATTTCGTCAACAAAGTGCAGACGATGGGTCTACTAGCAAAGTAAGGGACAGCTGAGTTTTGCTTATGCGGAAACGGAAGCATGATAGAGAAATATCGATTCATCTTCAATTGAATTTGATTGGTTGAACGTGGTTATTGGACCGCGGTTTTATCAAAAGGTGAAGATTTGTTGTTTCTTATATGAATTTGTCTGTGATCACCATTCTACTTAGAGTAGAAGGTGCTGGCCAGGTCAAGTTCAGATAGTGGGCGGTACTCAAATCCCCTCCCATTCTAAAAATTTAACTCTTCGTCTCCTTACTATTTTTTAATTTTTTTTTACTTTTTGTTATATTTTTATAAATAAAAATTATATAAAAATAAATAAATTTACAATATATTCAACCATACCATAGCAAGTCCCTCAAATAATAGAAAACATTTCATGTATTCTTATATTTCTGCTTTCCAGAATATCTGCACACATTGCACAATGAAAAAATAAGTAAACAATTTTATTGAGGGTTTGTGATATTAGAATTAGCGAGGAAAATATATTTTGTTTTAACTTCTTTGCAGTGTGTGTATGGGACAAGCGTGGGTCCGATTTGGATTGGGTTGGGTTAGTCCAGACCAAACTGATAAATTTCAGGATCCAATTCAATGTAATATATTGGACAACCCTAATTAAGAACCCAATTAACTGAAACGAATTTGTTCAATATGAAACAGTTAAATCAACACTTATGGAGCCAATCTAAAGATACTAGCCTATATTTCAACTTACCGATTGGATGGGAGCTCAAATACGACGCAGGGTCCGCCTCTGTGTCGGAATCCAGAACTTACATGAAGCAGTTGTATTGTTTTCATACCTTTCTTAGATAATCATTTCATACCATTATTCTCTGGTTAAGACTCGAAAACAGTAATTACAACACAATTTGGCAAAATGGGATTACAATAATAAGCACGCCGTGAGAATGATTCACAGGTTCAACTACAAACTGTTTCCATTTCTTCGAAGCCAGATGCAGACTTCAGATTCAAACGTTGATTCAAAATAAATATATGCATGGCATAATATCATTGTTATAAATATGATGTATCACCAGCACTTTCAAAGATTTAACTATTTTATATATTTAAGCTTTTGTTACACTTCCCATTTTGAGCACAAACACAGATTAACCTAATCTTCTCTCTTAAACTTTCATTTTCAAAGTGGGTTTTAAATGGTAAATTACATATAAAGAAAGGGTTGATGATGATGATCGACACTTTTAGGCACAAAAGCATTGCTTAGGAATGCAGTATATAAATCACAAAGCCCCTTTCCATTGTAACGATTTTGGCAATCATCCCAGCGACGTTGGTCACCTTTGCAGTTCCATACCTTGTGGCAGTATTTTGCTTCAGCCATATTCACCACCAAGTTTTCTTCTGTAAACGAGAAAACACCACTAAACAAGCAAAGAAAACTTAAAAAACTTAACTGAGAAAAAACTATAAAATCAAGAAAATTGAAGAACCCGAAAAATTAGATTCAGAATTATTACCACCAGTGAAGACAAGGAAGAGAGGTAAGAAGCAGACGGTATAAAGTTTACCCATCTTTGAATGATAGATTGAATTGAGGTCGGTGAACAAAAGTAAAACAGCTTTTCATTTTTCTTTTCTCCTGATTCAAAGAAGAGAACGTGTATGTCTCGTTATGCTGCAAAAAAACTTGCCTCGTTCTATTTTATAAATGGACCATAATAAACTCATATTATTTCTTTAAATCAGAGTTTACACCACAAATATTCTAGGTTGGAAACTTGGAATCAAGTGTTAGAAACTTGAGTTTCACAGTGAAATTGTTAATCAAGAGTGTTAGGTTTGGAAATCTTTAGTCTTCTAGAAAAGAGAAATTGTAGATGCCCTATCCAATTGAGAGGGATTTAGAATTATTTTAATAGTAAATGGATACAAGATTATAAGATTCCATATGTGAGTGGAAATTTACCAGCAAAGAGAAAAGACATTGCAAATAATTTTCTCATTGTAAACGGGCCTGCCACTTACTTTTCGGGTACCTTGCAGCTCAAGGATAATTTTTAGGAAACAACCCTAACAGGGTAAATTCTGCGACGTTAGATTACTCAAACGTCAAGTAATTGGTGGAAATGCTTGTTTTATGTTTATCTCAAGGGGTTGGACACATCTGTTACAGAATTCAGCCATATGCAACCTTGCCAGAACAAGTCCCAGTTCATTTGATGCATCACTTTAAGTGAAAGAAGGAAACAAAATGTGAAAGGATTCCGATATATTATTCATCTCCTCTTCAAGAGGGTAGGTAAAAGAAAAGCGAGATTGCATAAATGGTAGTTCCAAATTGGATTTTATGTATTTTATAATGAATTTATTCATCGCAAGATCAATGTATAAGGACAAGCAGCAATTGGGTTAAACAACAAATCTGCCAATTATATCCTCTCCCCATATAGAAAAATTTAGATTCCTTGTGAACCCATCTCATAAGCAAAATAACTAAAACATCTCGTTGATATATCATTTGAGGCAGCATATTGGTTTCAACATCTCAATGGATCCCACTAATATCCAAGGCCATTGTAAGGCTCTTTTCCACTTCATCTTCTTAAATCTCAATCTTTTCCACAGCACCTACAAAATAAAGCACAAATCATATGTTAATCAAAGAACATAATTCTATATAGCCAAGCATGTTAAACCTGGAAAAAGTATTGCCTAGTTATCATAGAGTTACAAACTTTCAGGTAGGAGCCATCAAGGATTAACAGGATTTAAGCAATTTGTGTCTCAAATTATAATGATACAGCTAATTATTTATATGCTGGTTACATCAAAAAGTCAAAAAGATAAGAAGACTGCATCATTGGGATCTTGGCAATGGTCAATTTGATTGCAGCATGTAGAAAGCAAGCATCTGTATCTCTATAGGCATTTATTAAATCAAACTCGTAATTCCGTCCTCTGTAGCCTAGAAACCAGTCTATATTTAAAAAAATTCGTGCTGCTCAAAACCTGAAGCAATAAAATTACCATTTGTATATGTTCTTGGAACCACAAGGACAAAGGGCATTTCTACTGATCTGCCCACTCTTAGCCACTTGGACCTGGCAAGATCCAGTGGGGTTGCACCCATCAGCTTTTCAATCTACAATAACCAAAATCATAGCCTACAACACATTTTAAATGCTCTACCATCGAAGACAAGTTCATTTTAGAAAACGCTAAAACACAAATGGATACACAACCATGCTCAAACTAAACACGCTTTTGAATGAGGAAAAAGGGTTCAACAGAGTCATATTTTTGAAGAACTAGATCGTTTGCAGTGCAACTTTAAATAATTTAGATCATCTACATAAAACAATCATTCACAAACCCATATCAAAGAACCAATTTGCAGTGCAACTTTAAATAATTTAGATCATCTACATAAAACAATCATTCACAAACCAATATCAAAGAACCAATTTCAGCATCCCGAATAACCACAATGACTTGCAAGCTATATTACCTCAGCCATGCTCTTCGGCATTGGTTTCCCTTCATCCCTTAACTTCTCCATCTTCTTTTGCGCTTCTCTTGCCTATGTCAATTTCGCAAGGGCACTCTCAACGTCAGCTATTACAATCGCAATGCTTTGCTGCTTCTTGTTTTTGACTGCTTTGGAGATTCTACAAATCAGGAAACCTCAAACCATAATCAGGACGCTTACCCAGATAAAATAAATGAACGTATGAACGTCAAGGTAATAAATACGGACTCAGTATTGATGCGGGAGTGTCAAAATTGTAATACGGATCATTAAACTTTAACCTGAACGGTCAAAAATTTCCGCATAAATGCATAGATGACACCGACCTCTTCAATAGGATCAAAAGCACCAAGATAGCTAAGAATTGCTTCTTGTTTCTCAAAAGCATCAGAAAACGTGGCTTCCCTGCTTCTACCGAATATGTATTGCTTTAATGTACCCAACTTTCTCCCCTACTGTAACATATCAGCAAACCCTGTAACAATCAACAATTTTATTAAAATTATCCGAACTTTTCTTCTTTCATGCGTGTTTAAATCGTTTTTGTAAAATGCGCTACTACTCTGGTTCTGAATCAATTGCTTCTCAGAAAGCACTTCAAGTGCATTTCTTATTCAAAAATTATTTTCGGAATAACGCACATCATATTCTTCACCCCAAAGAACCTTTTTCTCTATTTCATCCAAGTATTGTAAAAATAGCACACTTTGCTTAATTATGAAAACCTGTTTTTGTTTAATGTTTCCACTAAAAATGGAGCGAGGGAGGGAGAGAACGAGGAGTGATGGAATGGTGATGGGAACTTACGAAGGAGAGTGAATGATTCAGAGGTGACACCGGGTTCTTCCTAGGACTATTTTTTCCCCGCGAAGACCCCCTTGATCGTGTCCATCCATGAGCTTCGGAGTGGAGTGGTGGTGAAGATTGAGCGATACTGTGATACAGTTAGGCGACGATTACTGTAAATGCTGATGAAATTTTGCCAAGAATGCATATTGAGGTTTTGACTTTTAAATGAACTTGATTTTGACGCAACGATATGGGATGGCTTTTGGTGGCAACGGAGTAGTCAATACTGAGTTGAGTTTACCCTACAGCATCGACGTCAGGATGGCCGAGTGGTCTAAGGCGCCAGACTCAAGTTCTGGTCCTCGAGAGAGGGCGTGGGTTCAAATCCCACTTCTGACATCAGTTACTTTACTATTTTTTTTCCTTTTTTTTTTCAAAATCAATTTTTGTATTTCAGTTATCAATTTATCGTAAATGGGAAATGCATTTTCAAAAACTTAGTTCCCTACGAATATAATATATTCGCTCCTAATTTACTACACATTTTAAGTTTTTAAATCATATACTTGAATAATTTTTAAATTTAAATTATAAAAAATTATGATTTAAGTTAAATAATAACACTAGCTAAAATAGTTAGTTGAGAGAAATAGTATCACACAACTAAAACTTCCCAGATAAAATATTTGTAATTAGAATCACGATTGGATATAGATTTTAAGCAAGCAAATTCATGCTTGTGATTGATAATCTGACTATGGCCAAACAAGTCCCAAATTGATCTTCCCAATCAAATTCAAAATCTTAACAAGAAAAAGAAGGCCAAATACCACACTATTGTAGGTCTTGAACATAATGCAATGTACAATACGTTCACATTACAGTTTCATGTAGTCATTTATTAATAATTTGCAGAAAAGAATTTCTATTATCCTACTAGCAATTGCATCATTTGACAGTCACAAATACCACTGAGTTCTCTCAATTACCCTCAGCATTCGGTACTTATAATGAATTTTCCAAGTTATACGTGTCACCCTTCTCAAAAATAAATTACAAAGCATGTCCCAGCGTTGTGCACACACTGATGATCCGCTGAGATAAAAATAGGTGTAATCATCAACTCTTCGACACATATACGTCAACAGATTATAACTTCAAACCTTTCCATAAACAACGAGGAAGTAAACATCAAGGGTAGCTCACAAAGAACATAGAGGTTACTTAGGAAACTGTAACTTCACCTTTGTCTCCGCACTACAAAGAATGAAACCCAAAAAGACTAGGCTGAAGACACTAATCTCTAGACCGCCTGAACTCGAACCAGATCTCATAGTGATTAAAAAGCAAGCTATCATGTATTTTCTTTCCAATATACTCAAGTCCCAACTTTGTGAGCCTCTTTGTACACTCCTCTCTTCCCAATTGTGAGCAAAACTTTATGTTATGTGACACAAAGATTCGGCCGTCATAAGGTTTCAACTTACTCACTAACCGCTCCAGTCCAAGCCACACAAGTTTGTCAGGCATATGAAGAAAAACAGCACTAGCATATACCAAATCATACCCTGCTCCTGAACCAAATTTCGTAAAATCCATATCCTCACCTCGCACAATGATAGGACGCTTATGTAGAAGACCTTGGGAAGGAAGTTCATATCTGAATGCAGCCATTAAAGAGAGCTCATCTCTCTCCAGACAATGAAAGTGTTCCAGATTGAGATAACGAATGAAATGCAGGCCAACTCGAAGAGTACCACAACCGATCTCAAGGACACGCGAATTAGGTGTTAGGTGGCTGGCCTCAGCAAGAAATTCAAACACATCTCGACCACCAGCCCAAGGCTCCCCATAGTTGCTGTGATGCTCCTCAACAAGAAGCTCACCAGGGCATGGAAGGGCTGCATGGTTGTTTGCTTCTGGTTCTTCATAGTGTGATATGCCTTTGAATCTGTATAAATTACAGAAATTTGATCACAACCATGCCAAAACCACTTCTTTTCATAAGACATGCGCCAAAATTACTTATGAAACATACATCAAATTAATTCTCACATACTTAAGTCACAGAATTAACACACACTGATATCATGTTTGACAGCATTGCTTGAAGAAAAGAACCTCAATACAACAAGACAATATCATATGGAAACATCAAACAGAAATTCGATTACATGAAGTCCTCCTCACAGTGTTTTGCTACCACCAAATCTAGATTAGAAAGTAAACGGTAAGAAAATAAAAATATCAAGAGACTCACCAAACACTCTTCTAAGCAGCCGTACCTAGAATTACAGATAAAGTTTAGGATTCACAATTTCCACTTATCAGTTATTACCATTAATACAGATTTCCTAAACAGCCATACCAAGAATTGCTATCCAAAAATAGTTTCAGAAATAAGAACAAAATTTGCAACTCTTAGATATATAATTTGTAAGCATTCGTACAAAAGACAACAAAACAGAAAATTTGAACCAGCTAAAAGAATTCCCCACCTAAAATCCCTAGTCCTCACCAAAACGTGGGCCTGCCTAGCTCTTTTTTGCAACTTCCGTAACTAGTAAATCTTAGTAATTGACAAACACACTAGCTATAAGACTTTAAAGAGAGCGAATAAAACAAGGACAAAACGCTGTTTGTAACCTACTTTCTAAGGCTTTGTTTGGTATTGCTGTGCTCAAAGCAAAGTTGCCAAAGTACTAGGTAAACGGTAATATTTAGCAGGGAACAATCATTTTCCGCTTATATTTGACACTTAGTGATTCGTCCAACAACAGTTATAGCTTCAAAACCATAGCAACAAAATCTCAAATGTGCCTTAAATCTGTATTCGAACGGCAATCCACCAACTTCATGATATACTTGATAACATTTTTTAAATGCACTAATTAAGTAAATGTTTTAACTATAAATTAAATCACTGAACTTACGAAATGAGATCTTGGAGTTGCTGAGCTCTAGTGCGCGGATTAATCCCCTTCCTCAACATATTTTCCTGCATGTGAAGTCCGTTCAGATAGATCTGATCCTTCACCCACTCAATGTCCTCTCTCGAAGTCGATATTTTCTCGCCGAACCTTCCAGACCCATCCTCGGTACTCGCCACCAAGGAAGAAGCCGAGACAACGCCATTTTCGCTGTTGGCAGTGGCTGAGACTGGGCAATTACACGTGGAAAGCGAGGAGAGGAGGAAGAACAAGGATATCGCTGCGACTGAGAGTGTGAGAACGAGAACCGGTACGCTTATTACTATGCCTTTCTGTTGTGTCGGTGATGCAATCAGCGCCATCTTTTCCGTTTTGCCGTGAGCTTTGAATTTTTTTTTTTTAAGTTAATATTGTCTGTGACACTGCTGTACAGATTTACGACGTCGTTGTATTGTTTGAATGAGGTGTTTGCGCTCAAGCTTCGTTTATTATGTTTCTCTTTACCTGAGAGACGGATGTCGAGACGACATGTCGTTGACATATGGAATGCCGTTTTGATAGTGGAGACTGGAGATATCTTGGGATACGACGATGACGTGACGGGGAAGAGTGCAAAAGGCCAGGCTGAAAAAATAATGATAAATAACATTTATTTTCTTTTTGCGCTTTTAAAATTACAGAATTACAATTTACTAAAATTATAATCACGGATCAGTAGATATTTGTATTAATTATACCGGAGACCCACAAATACTCTCAAATAATATTTTGATAAGGAAATAAATGCCAATTCAAAAAATTTAAAAGGTATTTATCATTCTCCGTTAATACTATCATAATATAACCAGAAATTTTATATGGATATTGAACAGTTAAACCAAGCATAACAAAATCTTATAATAATAGTTATTAATAATGATTAAGCAAGACTTATTAACAATTATTAAGTATAAGGTAAAATATTAAATTAGTTAACAAAATAAATGAGTTTATTAGAAATTGATATAAAAAACACTTTTTTAATAATTTTATTTCCAAAATTAAGCAAATTTCAGTAAGTACTAAACGGACATAGTGATTAATTACAACAAGTTCGACTATTAAACGTTTCTAAACAAAATTCGACATTGCCTTGCTATCCACCGGATGTTGCTATGCAAGCAATGTCTATTTTACAAGAGCTTAGAATGAAGTGATTTGGAAAGTGAATAAGCCATAAAGTTGGCAAACATAAAAAAGAACAAGATGCTTCTACAAAGCTAACTCTGGATAAGTGTTTTATGTTATTTGTAATGAGTCTTCTCAGAAGGGTAAAGCATCGTTTCGGTTACAACTTATAGCAATCATATTAAGGAACAGTGGACACTCAGAATCAGACTTAAACACACCATTTTATATTGGGATGATTCAAACGGACTATAATTTGCACAAATGCTGGAAAGCCTATGATAAACTATGATAAAACCACAACTATTACATTATGTTGTGCTTCAACTTAAACCTGTATAGTCTTCATCAGATCAATCCATAAACAAACAATTCCCGAATAAAAATTAAAATAAAAACCCACAAATTTAAGATATAACCTTTAATGATTAGACAAAAGCAAACATCCTTCTTTTGTGATGTGAGGGAGTAACTCGAAAGTTTGGATCAGAGACAACGATAATTTTGTTCCATAGCATGGAAGTTATTTTGTATCCAAGGCATTTCCTTTAGAATTGTAAGAAAAGCATTTGTATTGCTGTACCTTGGTTTTTAATTTGTGCTCAGGATAAAAATTAAAGTTATTATTTTGGTCAATTATTGTTGATCCTCGATTGTTTTCAGTATTTCTGGTACAGAATCGACTTCTATGTGAAAAACAGACCTTATAAATAATTTAAGAATCTTAACACCAACAAAGGCCGCCTCTACCCTCATCAAAACAAGTCTTTGATCGAGAAAAATGACCTCGACTCCATACAAACTCCAACTTAAAAATGGAGGCGACAAAGAAGAGCCATGCGTAGGCCTCGCTGTCATTGCAAAACTATCATATTATATTTAAAATTTAATACTGTTGCATAAGTTATGGTTTAGATAATTATTACACCAACCCAAATCTATAAACAATGATTATGTAATAACTCATTATCTAACACTAACACGCGACCCTTTTAGGCTTTTCATTTTATGATGATCATATGTGCGAAGACTTAAGAGAATGTGCCATTAACTATTATAAATACTAGTATTCCTCCGTCATAAAAGGGATTAAACCCAACAACAAATTACATACTCATCGCACGTTGATATTTACAAAATCTCTACATTTCTAACTAATATTTCTTTTTTTTTTTTTTTTAAATCTCAAACTTGACTTAAGTGTCAAAGTTTATATGTCAAAAAGTCAATATTGTGATGGTTTTATTAATTGAAGATAAACTATTAACAACAAAATGAGACAAAATTTACTTGACATTTAAAGTCTTTCTTACAAAAAAATTTTGGCATCACAAATTTAAATCTCTTAACATTGCTCTAAAACAAGCATCTAAAAAAGCTAAGAGATTGGAAACCTTAAGATTGTATTAAACTTCTAGACATTGTTCTTAAATATTGGCCTTAACACTAATTTCGCTTTTTGTAGTAGTTTACCTCTTACGACTAGCCATAGTAGAACTCATAAATTAAGACTTATAATTGCTAATACTTCTTCTAGTTACTTTTTGCAATGGTTAGAGGTTTTTAACTGCTTCCTTTATGTTTTCTTTGGGACTTGAGACTTTTTTCTTCATTCTCAAACAACTGATACGTGGTTGATGAAAACTTTTTTCACTTAATATAATCTCAACCTCCTTTATTTGATTCCTAACTTTCTGACATTCAACTTTAGCCGCTCTTATATCCTCTTTAAGTGATGCCAATCTTTTCTCTGTTTACTTCTTCAAATCCTACATAAAAGATAAATATCAATATTAAAGCACAAAATTTTAGCTGAAAACTCCATACACCAAACAATGATTCTTGGTAGTTGTTGGCTAACATAGCCTTATCAATTGCTACCTTTAATAAGTATTTCAATTGTTGCATGTTTGCCATGTGTAAAGACTAAGAGGTTATATGCTTGCCATGTGGTAGATTAATATATATGTTAACACATGTTCTTTGCATATTCTTAAGAGTTGATACATATCTCTATAACTAATTATATATTATATGGTCGAATAAATTCACCTTTGAATAGTATAAAAAAAGGATGACTATAGAGTCATGAGGATGCCACAGAGTCATGACAAAAGAAAAGAATTAAAAAGATAACCATAGAGCCATAAGGATAACTATAAAATCATGATAAAATTCACCTTGAGGTCAAATAAGATCTACGTTGGTTAGATTTTCTCCTTTATTAAAGCTTACAACTCAATCTTTATTCTTAACACAAGCCCTTCAATTTTTAATAAAAAATTATTTTTACTGGAACCTCAATTTTGTCTCAACATATAGTCCAGTATTCTTCAAGTATCATATACATTTTTCTTGGTAAGAGCTTGTGGTCTTACTTTCTTTGAGTATTAATGTGCACTTTGTTAACTTCTAATCCTATAAGATAGATTTTTAGCTAGATTTTTATGTTTTTTTGTGTGGCTTAAGCCATTTGGATTTGAACGTACCTTTTTTAGGCCTTTTCTCTAGGCATTGCATTTATCAAGCTAAATGTACTCTCATAAAGTCGAAATATATAGTTTTTGTCCTCTCCAAGTTACGTGTGATCTCAAATGACTGAAGTTCATAGTATTTTTATAAGATTAAAGAGATGGTGTTTTAATAGCATGGTTAGCTTAAACAAACTTTGTAAATATGGCTTTTATTAAGTTTTCTATAGATAATATCAATTATTGATACATAAAATTTTAGCTAAAAACCTCTAATCACCAGACGAACTACCCTTGGTAGTGATTGGATGACATAATCTTGTCAATCGCTACCTTTTATAAGTGTTTCCATTGTCGCATGCTTATTATGTATAGAGATTAAGAGGTTGCATGCCTGCCATGTGGTAGATTAACGGGTATGTTGATCTAAATGTCGACACATATCTTTTGCATACCTCTAAGAGTTGATACATTCGCCTATAACTCATCATATATCTTCTGGACAGGTAAATTTACTTTTGGTTAGGATGAGAAAAGGATGACTATGAAATCACGAGAATGATCACGGGTTCAAGAGTAGAGAAAAAGATGACTACAGTGTCATAATAAGAGAAAAGAATTAGAAGGATAACCATGGAGTCATAAAAATGACCACGGCATGACGATAAAATTCATCTCAGTGTCGGGATAGACCTGCTCTGGTTGGATTCTCTCTCTTAGTCAAGCTGTCCACTCAATATTTATTCTCAACGATCAGAATGGTTTGCAAACGTCAATGCCTAGGATGTTGACAATACGAAGAAATTGAACAAATTCTCCCACACAATCAAATTCAACACAATATTTAATTTAAATTGAATTGAAGACAATAGTCACAACAAGACAATGAACACATTTTGCAGTAATTTTATTATAATTAAAAAAGTATTCTCAATGTCAGATGTAGACAAATGACCTACGGACCACTATTGGCTGCAACTGATGCTGGAACCTCCGTATTGCTCAACCAAACCTTAAAAGATTTACCCTCGAGATTTGTTATTGACTGCTCGAGCTCATTCTTTTGCTGCTCAGGAACAACATTGACATCAATGTGAAGGGAATGAAACGGCGGTGAATCAGGCACGTCAGAAACCGATGGGCACCAATCCATGGAATCATGGTTTTATTCCATTGAAGATGATGTCATGGACTCTTTCTCGTTGTCCATAAACAATAAGATCTGTTGTTTGCCAACGACAATGAACATTTAGAAAGCTAATGAAAGTAACTGCAAAATTGACCCATATTAGAAAATGAGAAGAACTCCAGCTAAAAAAGAATACAAAAGCGAAATCTAAGTTTGCTTGGCCGAACAAAACTCCATAAATATAGAAACTAAGGTACAAACTTGGAAGTTCGTTGCCTTAAAACAATGACAACCACAAACATCTCTCAGCTGACGGAAAAGGAACAAGTAAAAAAGAAGTGAAATCAATCTCATTCGATTGCCCAAAAAAACTAGCAAACATATAAAACATTCCAAGATCCCCAGATCATTAAAACACCGGACAAAAAATTCCAAAAAGCAAAAGTAGACAACCAACCTACACATAAGAACTTCCGCTACAGAACAAGAAGAGGTCAAAAGCTGAATGAAGGTTTTGAAAAACGCTTAAGTAAATTGGAAACCCAAGAAGGGAAAGCAATGCAGGTAAGATTTACTTTCAATGATTGAACACTCTTTGGATTGGGACTCTGATTTGGAGGTAAAAAGTGCTTTCATACAGTTTAATGTCACGTACAAAGTACATGGTGGTATTCATTTTCATATGAAGTCAATAAAATATAATTGGGAGAATGACAAATAGCTTATAGTTTGATAAAATGACAAATACCCTCTACAAGATCTTCTGCCATAAATACTCCCTTGAAATTTATAACTAATAACAAAGACCCCCACAAGTGCAACCCCCTTCACAAAAAAATATAAGAATCAAAGGTAAAAGCATAATTTCAGCATTAGGTTTCAAAGCTTTAAAAAAAAAAAAACACAGCTCAGTATCCTTCCCTCGGGTGTTTCATCGAACAGCTTCTAAACAATTTTTACATTTCTCCTTCGGTTCGTTATTGATGGTAGTAATTTCGATAATAACCAGCAATAATAATGGCGCACAAAAAAATGAAATCATATCCAAACCACAGCACCCTCAAATCTACTCCCCGAATTCATTTTTCCATCTTACACCTTGTATGCACTACTCGTCCCTCTGGGTATGATGATTGTCAACTCTGATTAATAGCTTGGAGCAACAGTCGACAACAGCAATCAGTTGAAAACTCTGGGTATGACGATTGTCAACTCTGTTTAATAGCTTGGAGCAACAGTCGTCAACAGCAATCAGTCGAAAACATACCCGTGACTTGAGCATCCTGGCCGTAATAATAGTGGTTCGAATTGGAGGAAAAGCCGCAAACAAAGGAAAGCATTACCCGGATGTTTTAACGACTTCTGAGAGTGCCCAAAACATGGCAACTGCTGAAATTTACTGTTCGAACTGTTTTGAGATGACTTATGCCAGTGGCTTCATTGTAATAGCTTGCAGCAACTCTCTTTCGTCAATTCATTTTTTCCATTGCCTTGGTACCGTGTATGTTTAAGGCTTCATTAAGCAGAGGTCGCCGGTCCAAATGTACAGGAGACTTCATCGCGCCTGATTTTGTTCAGGGCTGGTAACTTTCAACAAAATTACGTTCTTATACTTAATCATTAAATCATTTTGTGGAGGATTAACACTTCGATATTTTTCATTAATTTTAAATTTTAAGAGAGTATTTATTAAAAAAAAAAAAAAAATTTATAGGCGTATCTGTTATTTCGTCAAATCACAATGCTATTTGTCGTTCCCTTAAATATAATAAGATTCTCGTATGACGGTTGTTCTAGATGTAAAGTTGCACTTGTAAGGTCATTTCATTCTGAGAGAAGAGTGCGAGGAACAGAGGGGCAAAAGCGAATTTAAAAGTTGAAAATAAATATTTTTTTTTCCCCAGTAGGATAAGATATTTTATCTTAGTAATTTATTTACTTATTTATATTATTAACACTTGAAGTTGGGTTGATGGTAAAAAAAAAATTATTTTGGTAGATTTGAACTATGATAAAATTTGTTAAAAAATTATTTTAAGACGGTACAAATTAATTTATTTCATTGATGATTCTTTATTTTGTAAACGTATATTACCAATTAATTTTAAAGGAAACTTTTTCTATAAATATTAAGTATATTTAAAATATATAATTTTCATAAAATGTATTAACAACATATTTTATAGTAATAAGTAACAACGTTTGGTTCTTTTAAAATTATTTTTTACTGTACATAAACGCAAAATAACGCCAGATATCCGTATTATACGATTCTTTTAGAT
The DNA here is from genome assembly GCA_035221805.1 of Trichilia hirta. Taxonomy (NCBI): domain Eukaryota; kingdom Viridiplantae; phylum Streptophyta; class Magnoliopsida; order Sapindales; family Meliaceae; genus Trichilia; species Trichilia hirta. The sequence goes on along the minus strand of JAWDEX010000009.1, from coordinate 1,733,489 downwards.
CGCACCAGTGAATTTATATGTCCACGTGGCAATATGACATTTTTTTAGATTAGCGCAGTCCTGTCAGCAGAGGATGATAGCACGGGAACTTGTTTTTCAGCTCTTTTTGAACGGAATTACGGAGAATCTGAAGCCTTGCCGTCGACGGTGAAAAAATGAAATAATGGATGGGGTACCATTGCGCCGCTTTACCTTCCGGCATCCCTGGTTATCTCACATTTAAGGTTCAACTTTCTCATCCTATTTCGGTGCATTTTGCCGGTTTTATCTTGTCTCAAATTCATAAAAAAAAATAAAACAAAGTTAGTTGTCGACCAATATGTATGGTAAAATAAACTTTGTTTACTATTTACACCCAATCATGGAAACTAAATGTCCTCACTTAATATTTAAATTGGTTTAATTTGAGAATATGACAAATCGTCGCTACTTAAAATCATACACGTTATCATATATCGGCTAAAATAATTCTCTTTTACTCACTCAACCTATTTTGATTTCTCTTACACTTTTAATTTAACGCCTCTTTTTTCACTCAACAAGTTGTATAAAATATTTTTTTTCTGCCGATCACTTCTAGTCCTTGTTCATAAATATGCATAGGGCAAGAAAAACATTCTATACAATACCTTCTAGCCTCAGCTGTTGGTAAAAATAATTTTTATAATTTCATGTTATTTTATATCATACTATTAAATAGAAAATTTTTCAACGATCGATGAAAATTGTACGCATGCTCTCTTAACACTCCCTATCTTGACTCTAATACTATTGTAACATGTTTTTGTTTATACGCAACTTATTCTACCGATATTCCAAATTCTCTCACGCCAAAGGTTCGACTTTTTCATTCTATCTCAATATATTTCGCCAACTTCACCCTGTCTTTGGCTTATCACGCGAACGATTCCAGCCCTCAACTAGCACGTTTGGGGACATAATCTTCCATTTACTACCGACTACTGACGGTTTCTAAATTAAAAAATCTCACTTAACATTTAAATCACTCCATCTTAACATAAATTAACACTTATAGATGGGTGTGGGAGACAGGGTTTCTGGGCAGATGGATTTAAAAATACAAAAATATTGTAGCATGGATTTTCTATAAAGTTGATGGATAACCATTGACTACTTCTTGGAGGTAGGAACCTTCCTTAATAAATAAATGAATGCTTTTTATTTCGTAAAAAAAAAAAAAAAAAAAAAATTCTCTCATATGTAAATTAGGGTGAATATGCACTAGTAATAACATTATAATCGTCAAATTTTTAATTATAAATATAATTTTTTTGTTAATATTTTCAGTTATTGTTTATTTATTTTCATTATATATATGCTTTTCAGTGTTTATTCTTTATATTACTTGATAGTTACATCCAAACAAGATTAAGGTAAAATTTTTAATTTAAAGTTAAACATATAAATTTTAAAAATATTATTGTAAAATTAATTTAATTTTCAATATATATTGAATTTATAGTTATTTATAAGAATATAATATATCAAAACACTAATTTACTGAAATTTATATTTGCATGTGATAAATAAAAATAAATATATAATTTTAAATAATTTTAAATATATATATTTAAAATTATATATTTGGATTTAAAAAAAAATACTATCTCGTACATGTACATAAAATTTGAAAATATAAGCAAAAGCTTTGTTTAATTGAGGATACATAAAATATTAAAATACAAATTGTTTGATAAATTTTTTTTTATTTTTTTATTTTTACCTCAATAAAATTACAAAATCTAACCTTTTCAATTTATCATGTATTCTCAAAAGTTTCTTATAATTGGGAATATCATAACAATTATTTGTTAAAGACAAATATATATATATAAAAAAAAAAAATCGAGAAAAAAATGGGAATATAAATTAAGTTATATGAGCCATTGATAAAGGTGACCTTTATTAATTGGATAATAAGATGAGGTAGGTAGTTATTTTAAAATTTATATAATCTATCGTTCAGTCTATAATATAAAAACACATCGTGCTTAGGATACAAATTAGAATAATTATTTGGGATCTTTACTATTATTAGTATAAAATTTGTTTGTTATTTTAAATATTATATAATCTTTTATTTAATTCATAAAAAAATACAAAATCATTTAGGATACAAATTCGAATAGTCACTTGGAAACCCTAATATTATTTGTATAAATTTATCTAATTTACTTATTAAAGTTAATTATATTTATTCGATTGTTATTACACATTCAATTCTTCAAAGTTAATAACAACTTAAATTGGTGATTTTGAATGCTTTGATTTGTTAATTAAGCACAAAATAAATTAATTATTTGTTTTTTTAATCCTTTTTACTTCTTTTATGTTTATTTCAAAGTACGAAAAATATAATCAAAAGGTACCTTGAACCGATTTGTAATAATTATGTTCCTATTTTATTTAAAATCATATCAATTACAACATTTGTTATGCACTTTAAAATTTAAATTATGCTTTTAAAACTACTTAGCATTGCCAACTTATGCAATCTTTGATGGTTAATAATTATTTAATTAGTATGAATCAAAAGGTATAATATTGTAATTTTCAATATATCTTTTCATCATTTTATTCTCAATAAATTTTATAAAACATATTTTACAATAATATTTATATTTTTATATTCTAATTATTCCAGAATTTTAACGTGTATCAGGAACTTATTTGATATATATGTTCAAACTAATACTCGTTTGTATAAAAGAAAATTTTCAGGGATACCGATGTTATTATGCACGAAGGAAATATGATCCGAAAACTTCCTATGATTAATATACTTGGAAACGACTATATTTTCTATCTATGATTCCTTTATTCTCAATTTATTATCAGAAAGTCTTAGTTTTTTGAAATTATATTATTAGAGATCATAAAATCCATAAAATTACCCAAATTTATCAAAATTTACTTTGTTGATTTCAAAAGCGTAAAAGTATTTATTTGTTAATAAAAAATGGAAACGGTCAATTATGTCCCTCCATTATTTTTTAAATCAACATCCATTAAAAATGAGTAATTAATATTTAAAATTTATTATAAAATAATAATTTATTTATATTACATAAATAAAGATGATAAGAATTAAAAAAATTCAATTTAAATGCTATGATAGGGGTTTATTAATTAACGATAAGAAAGTTGACCAGTACAACCACTAGTCCAAACGGACAGTCAAATGTCTTCAACATTTTTATTTCTAAAATTGGTTACAATTTCTCTTAATATAGATAAATAATTAAACCCAGTTACATTAAAAAAAAAAAAAAGAAATTTCATAAACTTTAGTAATAATTATTTTATTAGGATACTTCAAAAGCTGATATGTATATAAGAATTTATTTGAAAATACTTTTAATATATTTATATATTTATTTTAAAAAATATTTTCTTGAGATGGCAAACCCTTATTATCATATGTTCTTAGAATAGTAAATTAAATCTTTTCTAACCTTAAAAATTAAACTCTTTTTTTTTTTTATAATATCTAACAAAATTTGGAAATTGATCGAGTGCTACCCACCTATGTAAACTTTGCACATTTATAATTTATAAACCACTTAGATTAATTTTACTGCTAAATAAGTAAATGTAATAATTTATAAACCGTAGAGAGAGTCAAAAATTTAATCAACCCCATAGAAGCGACGTCGGTTAACCGGCTGTAAACCTGATGACAGGTATTTGAAGGCCTTCCATTTGTATATGTAATATAAATTTATTTTTGTCATTTTTATTTCTTGTATGAAGCGTTTCTGACTTATGCTCTCTCGTTCGGTTTTTCTTCCTGTTTCGTATTTATTTCTGTTTTTGGAAATTCCCAATCTCTCTGTTTCTGTCCCTTCAATACATGCACAGATACGTATTAACACACAGAATTCTAGGGTTTCAACTTCAATTTCTCCTTCGGTTGGTTCCTTGAACTACTGGTAAGTCAAGTCCTCGTTGTCTGTGTACTTGTTTTTTCCGAACTGTGGTGAATATTTTGGCGATCATTGATTAAGCTCTTGTAATGCTTTAAGTTTAGCCGAGCTGATTTCATGTTGACGCATTATTTTCACAAATTTTTTCATTTCTTGGCTTAATTTTAGGGCTTAGATTTGCATTTATCGAATAGAGATGTTGATGGTAATTGGTGACTCTCGTGATTATTGCTTCATTCTTTTGTACAGTCAAATTTGATGTGCGATTGCAGATTTTCATTATTAGGCTTATTTTACTGTCTATTTTGTTACCTTATTGTAGTATTTTCTGTAGTTTGCGAATATTTCGTGTATAGCATGCATTTCGGTCAAATTATGTATTTTCTTTCGTTTCTTGCAATCTATTGTACCGACCCTTACATATATATAACCAACGCTATGCAAGCTTTTCGAGTTTTCTCCACCTTTGTTCTCTCTCTTTAGTTAAGCATTTGCACTGGTCTGGTCACCTATGGAGGAGAACAAGGACAATAGGAGAAGAAGAAGAATCTGGGGTACATATAAAATGTGCTGTACCTTTCAGTTTGTCTTAAATATAATCACGAAGCTATATTTGATTCAAGTAAAGATAAAATTCCAGTAGCGGTTCACAGCTTTGTGTATAAAGTTATAAGGAATGAACCTAGCAATAGGTGTATATTTGTGTGTATATATATAATTGCAATCTTATCCAGAAGAAAATAAATGGCGTATGTTTTCTCTGTAATGTAAATGCCATTAGTGACATAAAGGACAATCAAACATTCTTTTTTTGTGTAGCAGCTTTAAGAAAATTAATGGGGTATTTTTTTTTCTCTTTGAAGTCTTAAATTGACACATTGTTTCCTGATATTTGTTGCAGGGGTTGCTGCAATGCACCGTGTGGGTAGTGCTGGTAACAATGCCAATTCTACTCGGCCCCGTAAAGAGAAGAGGTTGACATATGTGTTGAATGATACCGATGACACAAAGGTGAAGTGATTTGTGAAGCTTTTTCTTTTTCTATACCTAGTGTCATCAAACTTTCTTTTGTATTGATAAAACTTATTTATTCTATATTTTCTTTTTCCTTCTCATGTTTGAAAATAATTGGGTTTAAGTGCATTATTATGCTATTACACTTCATAAATCATTGAAGTATGATCTCATTGCTATTAGAAACATTGTACTTTTCTTCCCAGTCCCAGTTTTCATTATTTCCTAAAAGGTCCTAGTAGTTGTTTGAATAGTATCATGAATTTGTGAAATGATAGCTAAGTTTCAGATTGCATATTAAGCTGTTTGTAATATTCATTTTGCAGCATTGTGCTGGTATAAATTGTCTGGCTATATTGAAGTCATCTGTATCTGAT
>JAWDEX010000009.1:1675713-1728051 GCA_035221805.1 Trichilia hirta | reverse complement strand
GGCCGAGTGGTCTAAGGCGCCAGACTCAAGTTCTGGTCCTCGAAAGAGGGCGTGGGTTCAAATCCCACTTCTGACAACTTTATTTCATTATTTCTTTTTTCGATTTTAACATTTCAGTTATCATAAACAGACAATGTATTTTTTAAACTGATTTCCCTTTGAATATAATACATTGTTTCTTAATTTACTACAAATTTTTAGTTTTTAAATCATATACTTGAATATATTTTCATTAATGTGTAACAATAATTTATCATTTTATTAAAATTATAACATTAGTTAAAGCAATTAGTTGAGGGAAATAGTATCACACTACAGATAAAATATTTGGAATTAGAATCAGGATTGGACGTAGATTTTGACCGAGCAACTTTATTTTTGTTATTTAATAATCTCATTATGGCCCAATAAGTCACAAATTGATCTGCCCAGTAAAAATCTTAACAAGACAAAAAAGGCCGTACACCACACGATGGTAGGTCTTGAACGTGATGCCATGTACAATACATTCACATTACAGTTTCACGTAGGTAGTTACCTATAATTTGCAGAAAAGAATTTCTATAATCCTACTAGCATTTCAAATTGGAAACTAGCAATAACGTCATTTGACAGTCACAACTAACATTGAGTTCTCTCAACTACCTTAGCACTCAGTACTTAAATACTGAATTTTCCAAGTTGTATGTGTTATCGCTCTCAATAATAAATTACAAAGAATGTCCTAGCATTACGCACAAACTGATGATAATAGGTGGAACCGTCAACTCTTCTACATATGTCCATCAACAGATCATAACTTCAAGCCTTCCATAAACATCAAGGAAGTAATCATCAAAGGCAACTCACAAAGAACATAGGGGTTACGAAGTAAGCTGTAACTTCACCTCCGTCTCCGAGCTACAAAGAATGAAACCCAAAAAGACTAGGCTGAAGACACTAGTCTCTTGACCGCTTGAACTCAAACCAGATCTCATAGTGATTAAAAAGTAAGCTGTCATGTGTTTTCTTTCCAATATACTCGAGTCCCAAGCTTGTGAGCCTCTTTGTACACTCCTCTCCTCCCAATCTTGAGCAAAACTTTATGTTATGCGACACAAAGATTTGCCCATCATAAGGTTTCAACTTATTCGCTAACCTCTCCAGTCCAAGCCACACAAGTTTGTCAGGCATATGAAGAAAGACAGCACTAGCGTATACCAAATCATATACTACTCCTGAACCAAATTTTGTAAAATCCATATCCTCGCCTCGCACAATGACAGGACGCTTATGTAGAAGACCTTGGGAAGGAAGTTCATATTTGAATGCAGCCATTAAAGATAGCTCATCTCGCTCCAGGCAATGAAAGTGTTCAGGATTTAGATACCGAATGAAATGCAGTCCAACTCGAAGAGTTCCACAACCAATCTCAAGGACGTGTGAATTAGGTGTTAGGTGGCCGGCCTCAGCAAGAAATTCAAACACATCTCGGCCACCAGCCCAAGGCTCCCCATAGTTGCTGTGATGCTCCTCAACAAGAAGCTCACCAGGGCAACGAAGGGCTGTATGGTTGTTTGCTTCTGGTTCTTCATAGTGTGATATGCCTTTGAATCTGTATAAATTTACAGAAATTTTATCACAAACATGCCAAAACCACTTCCTTCCATAGGAAATGACCACTTCTTTTTTCATAAAGCATGCCAAACCTACTCATGAAGCATACACCAAATTAAATCTCAAATACTTAAATCACAGAATTAATACACTTTGATATCATGTTTGAGAGCATTGCACGAAGAAAAGAACCTCAATAATACAAGACAATATCATATGGATACATCACACAGAACTTCAATTACATGAAGTCCTCCTCACAGTGTGCCACCAAAATCTAGATTAGAAAGTAAAGGGTAGGAAAAGAAAAATGTCAAGAGCCCCAACAAACACTCTTCCAAGCAGCTGTACCTAGAATTGTAAATAAAGTTTAAGATTCACAATTAACACTTATCTGTTATTACCACTAATACAGATTCCTGAAAAAGCCATACTAAGAATTGCTATCCAAAAATAGTTTCAGAAACAAGAACACGATTTGCAGCACTTAGAACTATAATTTGTACAAATTCATACAAAAACAGCAAAATAATAAATTTGAACCAGGTACAAGGATTCCCACCAAAAATCCCTTGTCCTCAAAAAACCGAGAACTCAATCCACAACGTAAACCTGCCTAGCCCTTTTCTGCAACTTCAACAATCAAGCAAATCCTTAGTAATTGACAAAACACATCGGCTACAATATATTAAAGAGAGAGTGAATAAAACAAGGATAAGACGCTGTTTGTAACCTACTTTCTAAGGCTTTGTTAGGTATTGCTGCGCTTTCAAAGCAAAGATGCTAAAATATTTGGTAAACAGTAATTTTTAGTAGGGAGCACTCACTTTTCGGCTTATATTCATTCGTCCAACAGCATTTGCATCTTAAAAACTATAGCAACTCAATCTCAAATATGCCCTAAATCTGCCTTCGAACGGCAATCCAAGAATTTCATGATATACTTGATAACAGTTTTAAATGCACAAATTAAGCAAATGTTTAACTATGAAGTAAATCATTGAACTTACGAAATGAGATCTTGCAGTTGCTGAGCTCTAGTACGCGGATTAATCCCCTTCCTCAACACATTCTCCTGCATATGAAGTCCGTTCCGATAGATCTGATCCTTCACCCACTTGATGTCCTCTTTCGTCGTCGATATTTTCTCGCCGAAACTTCCAGAACCATCCTCGGTCCTCGCCGCCACGGAAGAGGCTGAAACGACTCCATTTTCGTTCTTGGCGGTGGCGGATAGTGAGCAATTACATGTGGAGAGCGAGGAGAGGAGAAAGAACAAGAAGATCGCTGCGACTGACAGAGTGAGAACGAGAACCGGTACGGTTATCACTATGCCTTTCTGTTGTGTCGGTGATGCTATCAGCGCCATCTGCTCCGTTTTGCCGTGAGCTTTGCATTTGTTATCAGTTAATATAGTCCATGACCGTGGCAGTACCGCCTGGATTGACCTGTGCAAGTTTCACGACGTCGTTGTATTGTTTGACTGAGGTGTTTGCGATTGCGATCAAGGTTCGTTCATTATATTTCTCATTTATCCGCGATACGGATGTCAGCAAGACACGTCGTTGACGTCAAGAATGTCGTTTTGATATGGGAGAGAGAGTGGGATTCTAGAATGATGCGATGCGGAAGGTTTCTTGTGCGCCTCTTTGGGGGGTTTTCTTTCCCCTTAATTTTTACGTTACATTGGGCAGTTAAACTATGCATAACAATATCTTATGTTTACACTTACTAATAACGGTTAAGCAAGTGACGCCTACTAATAATTGCTATATATGAGATAAGATATTAAATTAGTTTAAAAATAAATGAATTTTATTAAAAATTAATATTACAAAATACACTTTTTGCAATTTTATTTCTAAAATTAAGCAAAATTCAGTAAATATTAAACAGACATTAGTGATTAGTTGAAACAGGTTTAACTGGATTTTATACATGTCCAAACACAATTCAATATAATGTTGTTATCTACTGGATGTTGCTTTGCAAGCAGTATCTACGTTAGGAAAGCTCAGAATGACAGGCGATTTGGGCAAGTGAATAAGCCAAAAAGCCGGTAAACATGAAAAAGAAAAAGATGCTTCTGCAAAGCCAACTCTGGACAAGTGTTTCATGGTACTTGTAATGAGTCTTATCAGAAGACTAAAGCATCAATTGGATTACAACTTACAGCAATCATGTTAATGAACAGTTAACACTCACAATCAGACCTAAACACACCATTTTATATTGGGATCATGCAAATAGACCATAATTTACAGATCCCACTATCCCAGAAAAGCTATAATAAAACCATATCTATTGCATTATTTTATGATCCAGCTTAACCCATATCATCTTCATCAGATCAATCCATGCACAAACAATTCCCCAATAAAAATAAAAATAAAAAACTCATAAATTTCACATATACCCTTTCAGCATTAAACAAAAGCAGACATCCTTCTTCTGTGATGTGAGAGCATACCTCTCAAGTTTGGATCTGAGGAAGTGACAATCTTGCTCCGTAGTATAGAAGTTATCTTTGTATCCAAGGCATTCCCTTTAGGACTCTCCGTGACAAGAGCATTTGTATCACCGTACCTTGGTTTTTTATTTGAACTTCGTAACATTGCTCTGAGACGAGCATCTGAGAAGCTAAGAGATTGGGAACCTGAGAATTGCACTGAACTTCTAGACATTGTTCTCAAACTTCTGGCCTTAACACTGACTTCCCTTTCTGCAGCAGTTTGCCTCTGACGACTTGCCACAGTGGAACTCATAAATCGAGGCATATGGTTGCTAATACCTCTTCTAGTTACTTTCTGAGATGTTTTGGGGGTTTCAACTGCTTCCTTTACATTTTCTTTGGAACTTCTAGGACTCTTTTCTTCATTCTCAAGCAACTGATAAGTGCTTGAGAATAGCTTTTTCTTTTCACTTAATATCATCTCAAACTCCTTTATTTGATTTCTAACTTTCTGACATTCAACTTCAGCTTCTCTCATGTCCTCTTCAAGTGATGACAATCTTTTCTCTCTTTGCTTTTTCAAGTCCTATATAGAAGATAAATATCAGAAAGCTTTGCAAACGTTAATGCCTAGGATTCCGACAATATGAAGAAATTCAAAATACTGGTACCTCCAATAGATCTCTGTTGGATTCTATTCCTCTTGCTCGCTTGGCAAAGCTCAAAGAACAAATTGTCTCTGCAACATCTTCCTTGCATGGGCTTACATGAACAAGCATCAAAACCTTTGAACCATCACCTAAAGCAAATTGAGAACCATTATGCAATTTCCAACATAAATTTTTATAGAAAAGAAATAATTCCATCACGTTTGCATTAGTATTGCAATATGTTAGGAGTATGAAAACACGGTCAAAATAAAGTTATAACCACAAGTAAAATTTAGAAAATAACAGTAGCCGTTAAAATATGAGGAAACCCCTTTGAACGCTATGTAGATACCTGTCCTGTGGAACAATTAATTACGTTTTGCAGTGTCCAAAGCATGGTAATACTTCCCAACAAAAGCAGAAGCTCACAGCCAAAAGAAAAAAAAAAAAAAGAAAAATTTAAAAGTATAAGAATGAGGTGTTACCCAGAGAATCTTTGAGGATCTGAGTTAGCTTGCTATTTCTGCAACCAAAGAAAACCAAGTTGGAAATCGGCCAAATTAAAGTAAATTCAACAGGAAAGAAGCAACAGCTAAACAGAGATATCCTAACAGCATTTAAATATTTGCATCCTATGTCCTTCCAATTGGACCACTTCCAGCTTATTCAACAAAAAGGAAGATATATTTAAAGCTGAAAATTAAAGCCAACTAAGAACTTGCCTGAATGGCACATGTCCTCTCTTCCTTCTCAGAGCAGCAATCACATCAGCCAATGCTGAAAGAGAGAGATTTATGGCCCTTCCTTCATCGAGTGTTTGCCCAGTTGCTCCTGTTTTCAGTACTCGCTCACTTCCTCCAAGATCAACCAACCAAAGTTTGCTTACTTCTTTTTTAACTTCCAAACCGTTCTCATGTCGGAAAATGGTGATCCTCATTAAGCTAGACATATGAAACTAAACAGATAATGTAATCATCAAAACAAATTAATTTATCAAGAAGATTCTAAATGGCAAACTTAACTAGAAACCCACCAGTGTGATCTGCTGGATGCCTCATTCACATTAGTCCATGAAGTTGATCTAACCCGTCTCCCCTTGTTGTACCACCAACAGGCCTTCATAAAATCTGGGACTTCCACCTCTGTCAGGCCCTCGATTTCTACTGAACCCTTTGCATCTGTTTGAATGTTCAGACTGCTGTAGTACAGTTAGCAGAACCACGATGAGCAAATTAAGCGAATAGCCTTCATTATTGGATCAAAATTTTGAATTGATTCGGGGCAATGGAGAAATATAATTACCCTTTAGTCGCAGCTTCATATGCTCTGCATACTGGTTTTGGAGCCAATAGGTCATGCAGGTGACCCATGTAAACCTCCAACATGCTCATTGAAAAACTTATAGAAGATGAATAATCCAAAGAAGCTTGACAAAAAAGTTCTTCGAGAGCTCTAGGAACAATTCCAGGCTGGTCACCTGTGCCATCCTGAAACATCATTGCCCCCAACATTCATGAATGACAAATTCTTGAAGTTTTAACAGATATGAATTCGAAATTTACAAGACTTAAAGTCTAAACACTAACCATTGTGAACGTCTTCCCAGTTCCTGTTTGACCATAGGCCAAAACACACACATTGTAACCATCAAGTGCAGATCTAAGAATCGGTTCAACTTCAATAAAAACATCTTCTACAGAGTTTTAAGCAGAATAAATCCTTTTAGACAACTGGAAACAGAAAACATATTCGATTAAACAACAAAGCAACACATGAAATAAAATGCTTACCTTGTCTAGCTTCTTGATTAAAAACCTTATCAAATTCAAATTCTTTCTTGGTTCCTGCTGATTTAACCGCAATCTTCTCCAAATCAGTTAATATGGGTTCGTGAACTATTCTTCTGTCGGTCAACAGAGGCGATCTGACCCTGCAAAAGACTCTGATACAGCCTGCAAATCAAAATCAATTCTTCAATCAAGGGCAAAAGAAAAATGAAAATATCCGTTCATTAAACCAACAATAATCTACAACCTTTGATGTCTAAAATCTTATTCAATGCTTCTCTTCGTTTCTCATTCAACGCCCTCTTCTTCAGCCTCAATTGAGCAAGTTCTCCTACAAAGTCAAATTCAAAACAATATTTAATTTATATTAAAATGACAACAATTTTCACATGAAGACAATGAACAGATTTTGTGGTAACTTCATTATAATTCGAACAGTATTCTCAGTTGGTAAGAGGAGACAAATGACCTATGGACCACAACTGGCTACAACTGATGCTTGAACCTACATATTGCTACAACCGAAACTTGAAAGATTTACCCTCGATATGTGTTACTGACTGCTCGAGCTCATTCTTTTGCTGCTCAGGAACAACATTGACATCGGTGTAAAGGGAAGGAAGCGGGGGTGAATCAGGCAAATCAGAAGCCGGAGGTAACCCATCCATGGAATCAGGGTTTGAATCCATTGGAGACGATTTCATGGACTCTTTTTCGTTATCCATAGACAACGAGATCTGTTCTTTCTCAGTGGTAATGAACATTTAGAAAGCTAATAAAAATAACTGCAAAACTGACCCTTATGAGAAAATGAGTACTCCGTCAAAGAAAAAGGAATACGAAAGCTAAGCCTAAGTTTGCTTGGCTCAACAAAACTCCACAAATAGATAAAATGAAGTACAAACTTGGAAGTTCATTGCCTTAAAATAGTAACAACCACAACATCTCTCAGCCAACGGAAAAAGATGAAGTAAAAATGAGGCCAAATCAATCTTATTCAATTACCCAACAAAACTAACAAACACAAATGCATTCCAAGAACCCCAGATCATTAAAATCACCGAACAAAAGAATTCCAAAAGGCTAAAGTAGACAACCAACCTACACACTGGAACTTATGCTACAGAACGTCAAGAAGTCAAAAGCTGAGTGAAGAGATCGAAAAACCATAAAATAAATTGGAAACCCCGGAAGGGAAAACAATGCGTGTAGGAATTACTTTCAATGATTGAACGCTCTTTTGTATTTGGACTCTGATTAGAAGGTGAAAAGCGCTTTCGTACAACGTAATGTCACGCAGATATGACGCAGTGGGATTCATTTTCATATATGGTCAACAAAATATTATAAGATTCTCGACTAATGGTTGGTCCAGATCTCAAGTAGCACTGTAAAGTTGGTTATTTTCAGTCAGAGGAGCGTGAGGAGCGGAGGGGCAAAAGCGGATTTAGAAGTTGAAAATAAAGTGTTTTTAACAGAGGATAAGATATTTTATCTCGGTAATTTATTTATTTATTTATTAATACCCTGACCGTAAGGAATCGAAGATTGGATTGGATTTCTGCGTTATGAAACACTTGAAGTTGGGTATCGTAAAAAAATATTTTAGCTTAAAAAATTCATTTATTTTTTTTAATATTTTAAAAGTTTAAATAAATTATCAAATCACTATTACCTAAAATTAATTTATTTTATTGATAATTTTTTATTTTGTAAAAGTATATTACCAATTAATTTTAAAGGAAATTTTTCTATAAATATTAAGTATATATAAAATAATAATTTTCATAACAATGTTTTTCTCTTTTGGAATTATTTTCTATTATACATAAAAGCAAATAATACCAGATATCCATATTATACCTACTCGATGTCAGATCGCTCAGTAGATTTAAGATGTCCAAGTGGCAAGATATTATTGGAACTCTGTTTAAATTAACGCAGTCTTTTCAGCAGAGGATGATAGCACGGGAACTTGTTTTCTGTTTCTTTCAACGGAATGACGCAGAATCTTAAGTCGTGCCGTCGACGGTAAAAAATTAATATGAATGGCAAGATATTTTGGGCCGTTGGATTTAAAAATACAATTTTATTGTAGCATCGATTTTCTATAAAGTTGATGGGTGGCTACTTACTACTTGTTGGAAGTTGGATCCTTCCTAAAGCAATTTAGCGTCTTTCCTTTCATTGTACTTTTTAATTCATAAAAAAATAAAAATAAAATTAAAAAAATTGGGGTCAATCTACGCTAGTTATGACGTTATAATAATAAAAAAAAATTATTATTATAAAATGTTCAGTTAGTTTTTTTTATTTTTAATTTGGAATAATTGTTGCATTTATTTTTTATATTAATTGATAGTTACATAAAAAATAAAATTAAGTTTAAATTTTTAGGTGAAGGTTAAACTTCTAAATTTTAAAAATATTTTAATAAATTTTATTTAATTTTTAATATATAAAGAATTTATAGTTATTTACTAAAATATAATAGGTCAAAATATAAATTTACCAAATTTTACATTCTTACACCATAAATAAAAAAATCTAATTTATAATTTTGATAAGAAAAAAACATTTTGCCTCGAATTGGGGGCATCATAATAATTATTTATTAAAAACAAATATATAAAGAACTTTAAGGCAAAAAATAGGAATATAAATTTGCCTAATTTATTTACTTAAATGCAATATATGATGAGTATAAATTAAAAATATATATATATCTAATGTTTTTAAAACCTTTACATCAAAATACCAAACTTCTCTACGGGTTCATATCAAAATTAAAGTTATTATTTGTTACCGTGAATGAATCTAATTTCATGTTTTAAATTTTTATCCGAATATGGCGAATTGTGTATGTATTATTTGAAATCCTACTCATTTTCAACTTGGTTGGGGTGTCATTCCCTTTAATAATGGACAATAAATTAGTTGTTTTATCTTGTTGTGCTTTTCAACATTTGTATGAATTGTGTTGATTTGTTAAATGCATGCTTCAAATTTCTTCACCATTCATTATTGCATCCTTCCATTGTGTTTATAAAAAAAATTAGAAAATAAAAAACGAGCCAAAATTTTGAAAGTAATTGTTTACATGTATTTTAATGTAAAAGGAAATGACAAATATTTTTATATAATTTTTTTAAATAATAATTATTCTTGCTTTATGTTTTGTAATAAAATTCTTTCTAAAATTTGAGTGTTCTCACAAATACCTCTGTCAAGTTAATTTATTTAATATTTGATCTATTTTACTCTATAATAATTATTATACTCTTAACATTTATAAAATTATAAAAATTTTAAAAAATTAAAATTAAAATTAAAATTAAAATAAAATTATAAATTTTTTATTTTTTAAATATAAATTTTAGTAATTAAATTTATGTATGTTATAGATATATAATTTTTATATTTTTATAAAAATTATAAGTTTAAAAGATAAAAAAAATAAAAAATTATCACAAAATATAAAGCAAAAGATGTTTATCATTTAAAAAAGTCAATGAGAATATTTGTTATTCTTCGTTGAACGTAATTGCACCTTCTTGCAATTTTAGTTCTTTAAAGTTAACAGACAATTCAAATAGGTGATTTTGACCATAAATGGCGCTATAACAATGTATTTGAACGTTGAAGTTGGTATATTAGTTAAAATTTTGAATACTTTAATTTGCTAATTAAGCAAAAAAATAAACTAATTATATATATTGTTTCTTTTTGTGCGTCCTTTTTGTTATTTTTTTGTTTATTTCAAAAAAGTTTAACATATAATCAAAAAGGTACCTCAAATCCGATTGTAACAATTTTGCTTTCGTTTTATTTAAAATCATATTAATTACAATGTTTGGTATACGCTTCAAATTTCAAATTACCTTTTAAAACTATTTTTTGTTGTCATCTTATATGATTTTTGATGGCCAATAATTATATAACCATTATGAGGGAAAAGATATAATATTATAATTTCAAATATATTTTTTTATCTTGTTATTCTTAATAAATTTTATAGAAAATATTTTTATAATAATATTTATGTTCTTATATTTTTATATTTTAATTATTTTAGAATTTTAATACGTACCAGGGACTTATTTGATATAAATTTGAAACTAATCATCGTATATATAAAAAAAAAGTTAGGGATCCGTATGTTATTATCCACGAAGAAAATGAGTTCAAAAATTCTCATTTTGACCCCTTTAACGAACGAGTCACACTGTCAATAATGTCACCGCTTAGATAAAATATTAATCAGATAATTGATTTTATTATTCTAAAAATTTTATTAAAATATTTTTATATCAACGATCTACATAGATTATTATTGCAGTATTTTATGCTCACTTTAATCTCAATTTTATTTATATATGTATTTATAAAATTTGTTCATTTATTTTTGATGCGGAGAATTAATTAGATTTATTTAATTTATTAAATAAAGTCTTAATTTTTTTAAATTATATTATTCGATCTCATGAAATCAATAAAATTAGCTAAATTTATCAAAAATCACTTTTTTTGTTCCAAAAATATAAAAGGGTTTATTTTTTTCATTAATTAATAAAAATGTAAACTGCTAATTACGTTTCTTCATTTTCTTTCAATCAACGTACATTATTTTGAATATATCATAACCAAATAGAAAAATATTCACACGTTTAAACTTCATTAAATAGGAGCATTTATCATTTAAAACTTTCTATAAAATAATAATTATTTATATTACGTAAATAAATATAATAAGAATTAAAAAAATCAATGTAAATGCGCAGAGGGTTTCATTAATTAAGGCGAAGCAAGTTCACATGCACAACCACTAGTCCAAATAGATCAACACATATCTTCCAACTTTTTTATTTCTAAAATTGATTACAATTTCTCTTGATATAGACAAATATTTAATCAAATTCTCTTAATTTAAAATTTCGACTTAAATCTAAATTTAAATTTTATTTATTATATTTAATTAAAATAAAAACACATTTAATATTAATAAATTAATAATTTTATTCATCTTTAAATTATACAGATTCAATAAATAAATTTTGTGTTATTAATTTAAATCATAAAATTTTAGTTAAAAGAACTTATATATATATATATATATATAATACTTTTTTAATATTAACGAAATTTTTGAAATTGGGCAAGTAGTCCCACCAATGTAAACTTTGCACGTCCATAATTTTATTAATTAAGCAATAAAATATGTGATTCAATTTATATAGAAATAAAGTGAATTCATTGTAAGATTCACGTGAGCGACTTCATATTATATTATTTTTATAAAATATTATTATATTTTACAGAGTTTTTCACTATTTTCTTAAAAAATATTTTATTGTTTAATAATTATAATTTATAAAACCACTTGGATCAATTTACTGCTAAATATTGTAATTTACAAGCCATAGGGAAAGAGTCAAAAATTAAATTAAACCCACAGAAGCGACGTCGTTTAACTCTAAAACGACAGATAGATGAGGGCCTTCCATATTTATATATGCACTTATAAGTTAATTTTTATTATTTTAATTTATTTTTTCTCAAATCAATCGTCTTTTGACTTTTACTTTCTCCTTCAGTTTTTCAGTCCGCTTACGATTTATTTCATATTGTAACAATTCCCAATCTCCCTATTCATTCTCTTCAATACATACACAGACTCCTATTAACAAACGGAGTTCTAGGGTTTCTACTTTAATTTCTCCTTCGATTGATTCTTTGAACAACTGGTAAGTCAAGTCCTCCTTGTCTGTGTACTTGTTTTTCCCGAACTGCGCTTAATGTTTTGGAGTTCATTGATTAAGCTATTGTAATGCTTTAATTTTAGACGAGCTGATTTCATTTCCCTCATTATTTTCTCAAATCGTTACATTTCTTGGCTTAATTTTAGGCTTTAGATTTGCATTTATCGAATAGATGTTGATAGTATTTGGTGGTTTTCGTTATTATTGCTTCATTAGTTTGTACAGTCAAATTTGATGTGCGATTGCCTATTTTTACTCGTAGGCTTATTTTACTGTCTCTTTTGTTGCGTTATTGTGGTATTTTCAGTAGTTTGTGAATATTTCGTGTATAGCATGCGTTTCGGTCAAATTATATAATTTCTATCTTTTCTTGCAATCTAATTATACACGTATAAACCAATTCTATGCAAGCTTTTCGAGTTTTCTCCAACTTTGTTCTCTCGCTGTAGATTAAGCATTTGCGCTGGTTACCCGTGGAAGAGAATAAGGACAATAGGAGAAAAAGAAGAATCTGGGTTACGTATAAAATGTGCTACGCCTTTCAGTTTGTCTTGAATATAATCACAAAGTTATATTTGATTAAGTGAAAAGATGAAATTCCAGTAGCTGCTCTACGGTGGCGTGTATAAAGCTTCAAGATTTAACCAAGCAATAAATACATATTTGTAGTATTATCTGAAGAAAATAAATAGCGTAAATATTCTGTATAATGTAAATGCTTTTACTACCGTAAAGGACAATCAAACATTCTTAATTTATGTAGCAGCTTTAAAATAATTAATGGGCATTTTTATCTCTCTGAGGTCTTAAATTGACACAATATTTCCTGATATTTGTTGCAGGGGTTGCTGCAATGCACCGCGTGGGTAGTGCTGGTAACAATGCCAATTCTACTCGTCCCCGTAAAGAGAAAAGAGTGACATATGTGTTGAATGATGCTGATGACACAAAGGTGAAGTGATGTGTGAATATAGCTAGTGTTATCAAATTTTCTTTTCTATTGATAAAACTTTAAATTTGTTCTATATTTTCTTTTCCTTTTTGTGTTTGAAAATAATTGGAGTTTAATTGCATCACTTTGCTAATACTCTTCATTAAATTATTGAAATATGATCTCATTGCTATTATAAACATTGGACTTTTCTTACCAGTCCCAGTTTTCTTTATTTACTAAAATATCCTAGTAGTTGTTTGAACAGTATTCATGAATTCATGAAATGATCAGATTGCATGTTAAACTTTTTGTAAAATTCATTTTGCAGCATTGTGCCGGCATAAATTGTCTGGCTATATTTAAGTCATCTACATCTGATAGGCATAGATATCTTTTCTCTGGGAGTCGTGATGGAACACTAAAGAGATGGTCACTGGTTGATGATGTTGCAAGCTGCTCTACTACATTTGAATCGCATGTTGATTGGGTGGGTACCTTCTTTTTTCATTTGATTTTTGTTCTTCTATGACTGCAAAAAGGGTGTAGTGGATAGTCAACTATGGCAAGGTTGCCTGCAATTGGATTGAGGTTGCATAGGGGTGGATTTGAGCTGAATCTTAATCCAATAGAATGCTCTTTTATAGTTTACAATTATTAAAGATGAAAGTCTCCCTCTTTCCTCCTCTTACCCCAATGGCACTCGCACTAGAATGAATACCTTATATTTTTGGCAAGTGCACATTTGATGCGGAGGTATAGAACTTCCCTGTCTTCATGGATGATTAGATTATAGACCTTTGATCTATTCTGATTCATATATATGATACAATCATATATTGGAATGCGGAAATGTCTTGCCCTTGAATATAAGGGGAATGATTATGGTTGTACAGGTAAATGATGCCGTCCTTGTAAGTGATAATACGCTCGTTTCATGCTCTTCGGACACCACCCTCAAGGTATGTTAATTTCATGATGCTTGCTGGTTTTGCTATCTATTTTTTCATATCGACTGATTTATTTATTTGTGCTGGAATTTCACCAGACTTGGAATTGCTTGTCTGATGGAACGTGCTCCAGGACTCTTCGTCAGCACTCTGATTATGTTACATGTCTTGCTGCAGCAGAAAAAAATGTAATTTCTATATCAAATTTTTCATTGATCTTATTAACTGCATGCATGAAAGGTTCCCGTCTGTGAAATCTTTCTATCTAAGTTTTATATCAATTTGACAAAAGATATTGCACTAACGTACAATATCTATTATCAATTTCATTTTCTGATCCTCTATTAGTATCATGCATTTTAGAGCAATATTGTTGCATCTGGCGGTCTTGGTGCGGAGGTTTTCATATGGGATATAGAAGCTGCCCTTACTCCACTCTCAAAATCAAGTGATGCTATGGAAGATGATTGTGCAAATGGTGTCAATGTTTCTGGGAATTTGTTACCTGTAACAAGTCTACGTACCATTAGCTCAAGCAACAACATTTCTGTACACACAAATCAAGCTCAAGGATATGCTCCTATTGCTGCCAAAGGCCATAAGGAGTCTGTCTATGCATTAGCCATGAATGATAGCGGCACCCTTCTTGTCTCTGGTGGAACTGAGAAGGCATAGTCCGATATAATGATCATTTCTATGTGGTGTTTCAATTTTTCTGTACATTGTGAAATTAAGGAATTTTTGGCATATTTGAACATTTTTTGATGGTTGAACACTTATTGTTTGATGATGATCGGGTTATTAATTTGTGCTTCATATCATGAACCCCTCTAGGTTGTACGTGTTTGGGATCCAAGATCTGGTTCAAAGACTATGAAGCTTAGAGGGCATACTGATAACATTAGAACTCTGCTTTTAGATTCTACTGGCAGGTTGGTTGATTTGAGTATTCAGCATTTTGTTGTGACTTATCTATGTTATTAAATGTTCATCAAACAATTCCCGAGTTGAGGAAACATATGTATTACTTGACTTTTAGCTTCTTGATAAAGTACTTGGTTTAAATCGAGTCCTTCCCATATGTAGCTATGCAGAAAAAAAAAAAAAACTTATGACATATCAATAGGAAGAATAGTGGGGGAGAGGATTTCAGAAACTGGAAGGCAGGGATGCTGAGGTTGAGGGTCAGTGATATAAAGAAGAGTTGGAGTTGCTATTTGATGGATTCCTCCTAGTAATTTGCTTTATTTATTTGTTTTGTTCATTCCTGCAGGTTTTGCTTATCTGGATCCTCTGACTCTATGATCAGGTAAAGAGTTCAGGCCCTTTAAAAGTCATCTCAACCATACTAAGTGAGGTATGGTCTTTAATTGGTTATGGACTCTTCGTTGTAGGTTATGGGATCTTGGTCAACAGCGATGTGTGCACTCATATGCTGTGCATACAGATTCTGTTTGGGCACTTGCCAGCACCCCTGCATTTAGTCATGTTTATAGTGGCGGGAGAGACCTTTCTGTAAGTACTTTTTCTTCCAAATCTCCCTCATTTTGTTTACTATTTGTCTTTGATGCTCAATTCTGTGTACACCCTCAGTTATACCTGACAGACTTGGCAACACGAGAGTCTCTATTGCTCTGCACAGGGGAACACCCGATTCTGCAATTGGCATTGCATGATGATAATATATGGGTTGCAACAACAGATTCTTCATTTCATAGGTGGCCTGCTGAAGGATGTAATCCTCAAAAGGTCTTTCAAAGGGGTGGCTCATTCTTAGCTGGAAATTTGTCTTTTTCAAGGGCAAGGGTTTCCTTGGAAGGATCTACCCCAGTGAGTAAAAGCTTTATCTATTTATTTTGCAATTGTTGCTTTATTGTGCACTCGTTGTTTTGAATGAGATATCCTGTTTTTCAAGTTGAATGCATCCTTTCACTTATTGGGATGATGATTTTGGATTGATTTGCACTTGATTTTTTGCCAGTATTCTGGTTTCCTTTTTATGGTTAATCTCTTCTGATTGTTTTGTGTACCAGTGAATGATGTCTGTCTCCGCCTTTTTTTCCCTCTTAGTGTGATGCACACATTGTAGTAGTCAATTACTAACTATTTCTCATCTTCATAGGTTCCTGTTTACAGAGAACCAAACTTTTCCATTCCGGGAATTCCGGGAATTGTGCAACATGAAATATTAAACAATAGAAGGCATGTCTTGACTAAGGTGAATATTGCATTTTCCCTGCTTCCACTGGTTTAGTACTCAAGTCTTTAGCTTTGGCAGTTGGGATTTTAAAATTGATATTCCTTTCCGATAGGATACTGCTGGTTCAGTGAAGTTGTGGGAGATAACACGAGGTGTTGTGGTTGAGGACTACGGAAAGGTTGCAGGAACATTTTAATCCTTCTATTTCAGTAGAACTTAATGTTTGTTGGTGCATGGTATGCTTACTGATGATTATGTGTTAAATCATTCTTTGCAGGTTTCATTTGAGGAGAAAAAGGAGCAATTATTTGAGATGGTATACCAACTAATTTTTATCTTTGTGATGTATTATTAATGATATTGAGTAACAATTTTGGTGAACTCCACTGATTTCTTTTCTGCTTCAGGTAAGCATTCCTGCATGGTTCACAGTGGACACTAGGCTTGGGAGCTTGTCTGTTCATTTGGACACACCACAATGCTTTTCTGCAGAGATGTATTCAGCAGACCTCCAAATTGCGGGAAAACCTGAGGATGACAAGGTAAAAGTATTTCATGTAGTTCATGGCTGCTAGTTATTCACAAATATCTTGTCTTGTTCTATTTTAATGGATGAGTTTGGCTACTCTGTATCTAGATTCCTTTAGAATGAATTAAATTTTTATTTTATTTGAAAATTGATTAACCTTTACTTTTGAACAAAAATTAGGTAGCTTAAATGATTGGAATTTTTTAGAAAATTTCACAGGTTGTGTTTTGTTTATTTGTGATCTGCAGGTTAATCTAGCTGGTGAAACACTTAAAGGTTTGTTGGCTCATTGGTTGGCCAAACAAAGGCAGAGACCTGGATCACAAACTTCTGTCAATGGGGATGTTTCTAGAAGTCTTATCCATTCAAGAATAGAGGTAGATGGTAATGCCGATAATGATTCTATGGTGTATCCTCCATATGAATTTTCAACAGTTTGCCCTCCATCCATAATTACTGAGGGTTCCCAAGGAATCCCATGGAGAAAGAAAATTACTGACTTCGATGGAACCGAAGATGAGAAGGACTTTCCTTGGTGGTGTCTCGACTGTGTTCTGAATAATCGGCTTCCACCCAGAGAAAATACTAAGTAATCTTTTGATTTAATGCATTTTCTATATATAATTATATTCATCTTGTGATTTGTGGCAAGTTTGTCTTTGTTGAGGACTGAACATTGTTTCATTTCTCAAAGTTTATATATCCTTTTTCTCCCATGGGACACTTTACTCTGGCAGCTTTTCTGGCCTGAAGGAATAATAACTATTTTATTAAGTTATAAGTTTTGCTAGAAGCAATCCAAAAGTCACTGTTGCTAGGCATTGCTTTGCAATTTCATTTTTTTTTTTCTCTGTTCCACTTATTTTTTGCATGTTTCTGCATAACTTTAGGCACATTGAATATAGAAAAATTATTGTTGACTTTACAATGCTGGTGAGCTGTTATATTCTTGTTTTCCTAAAATCTGGCTGTGTATAAGCAGGCAGGGATTTTCCATCTTGGGTAAAAATTCTTGTTCAAATTTTACAGGTGCAGCTTTTATCTACATCCATGTGAAGGTTCAACCGTCCAGATACTGACACAGGGGAAACTAAGTGCACCTCGGATATTAAGAATACATAAGGTAATGTAGTTTATATGCAATAGTAATTGTCAATATGAAAGCATCACATTTAAAATAACTGCTTTAAGTTTGTTCTGATGCCTAATACATGGCAGTTGTCATGGTGTGCTGTTTTATTTTGGCTTTAACATGATGATACCTGATATATACAGAGGATCACATGTAGAAAATGATAAAGAATTATATTTGGTGTCAAGCCCTGATATTTACAGAGGATCGCATGTAGAAAATGATAAAGAATTATATTTGGTGTCAAGCCTTGAACTCCTGCGCATTTGTAAAGATTTCAACCTTATGATGTTTCCTTTCCCGTATATAGCGTTATGCATGGGCTAACATTTTCTTTTAGTTGACATGCCCTTTTACACTGTAAATAGTCTTCTATTGAGTGATGTTTAGATATATTATTGGTTGGTTTTTCTGTGTTGTCTGTACCATGTCGAACATTTTCAAGCACTGACCATCTTGGATTTACTGCCATGTTTATGTAGGTTGTTAATTATGTCATAGAGAAGATGGTTTTTGATAAGCCATCTGATGGTGTAAATTCTGATGGAACATTCAACCCTGGACTTGCTGGAGGCCCACTGCAGAATTCAGCAGTTGGAGATGGATCTTTCCGGTCTGGGTTGAAGCCATGGACAAAGCCAAGGCCTTCTATAGAGATCTCGTGTAATAATCAGGCAAGTGAATCTGAATGTTGATATGTCAATTGGTTTTGATCTTTCTGTCGTTGTTATTCATCCTGGATTTACGGTTTTCAAAAGTTTTAGTAGTAATAGTAATGTCCTAAATTAAATGAGGAAAAGAGGGGAAGAGATTTATGAAGTAAACTTCTTTCAGGATGAGCATGCTAGTTGTTGTTTAAGTACCCTTGCCTGTAGAACTAAGCAGACGTGATACTCAGTTGAATTTGCCGTCATACTTGATCTGCATTCTCAATCCTTCTCTCTGGTGTCCCTTCCAGCGTGTGCTCTTTTTTTGTTTTTTAATCACTTTAATGTTCTTCAAATTTTTTATGGGGGTGTCATTTGCAATGAAGAATAAACCCACTGTACATAAAGTCAAGCTTGTTTCTTGATTTCTTGAATTTGAGAATGGACGGGATCGGTTTTTATTATTACATCTTATTTATTAGAGTTTTCATTTGTTGCTTAACATGAGAATTAATTATATAAATTGTGGGGAATCTAAAAGATGTTCCCATATACATGTTTTTATTATCATTGTTCAATCTGAATGTCTTTTTGTTTGTATTGAACAATCTGTTTCTGTACAGGTCTTATCCGCGGACATGAGCTTGGCTACTGTGCGTGCTTATGTATGGAAGAAACCGGAGGACCTGGTTCTTAATTACAGAGTGGTACCAAGCAAGTGACTGCGTATGACTTCCAGATAAAGGTATGCTACTTTCCATTGGTTTCTTGAGTGAATACCTGGGAAAAGGGTGTGTCATTATATGAATAAAAGAAAGAGGAGAAATAGTTCCTTATGCATTTGAGTCTCTCTCTCTCTCTCTCTCTCTCTCTCCAACTTATTTTTTTTTAGGAAACAGAACTGATTTATTTATTATCTAAAAGGGAGATGGACCACGTGTCCATGCAATAAAGCAAAAACAGCCCTGATATATGTGCCTACAACTATGCAGAATCATTCTGTAATCATGAGTAAATGGTGGAGTGGTGTGTGCAAAAGCATCCTGGACCATACAAAATTATTCTGTAAGCATCTGTAAATATTGTAGTGGTTTGTATAAGTACTCCCTGGACATTTTCATCAAACAACTCTCAAGAAACATCCTAACTTGATCCCTTCCTAATTGAGATGGATGAACATATAGGATATGTCTCAAGAATCCTTTGAAATATGGCCCAAAAGCTGCAAACAATTGAGGTTTATCCCACAAATCTCTAACTAGTGCTGCTTTCTTTCATTCTAAGTTACAATCACTTTTTGTTGCCAAGTTGTCCAAAGAGGGATTGCACAGCTGACACGC
Organism: Trichilia hirta; assembly: GCA_035221805.1. Taxonomy (NCBI): domain Eukaryota; kingdom Viridiplantae; phylum Streptophyta; class Magnoliopsida; order Sapindales; family Meliaceae; genus Trichilia; species Trichilia hirta. The sequence continues at coordinate 1,708,078 of JAWDEX010000009.1, read as the reverse complement.
ACACTGTTTTGGTCTTCTATACATTTCCAAATGCTAACAAGTCCATTAATAGCTCTCCACAACACCTAATAGCAGGTGAAGCTAAAAAAATAACTGGGCCCACTAAAAGGATGGAATTGGACAGTGAAGGAATACTACTTTGCTGTTTTGAACTGGTTGAAGGTATCATTAGAACGATCCTGACACAGCTTCCTAAAATAAGATTTGCAAGAATATAAACCTGGATGCCTCTAGCTTCCAAATTTTGTTATCTTCCTCCTTTCTATAAAATTGACGTTGGCAATAAACCCCTGAAGAAATGGTATACTATTTTTTTTCCCCTCTTATTCAAAGTTCTTTCTAAAATTGAAATTTTGTGTCCAATCCTTGGTGGAAGGGGATGAGACCATTTAAGAATAAATAGAGGTATTCTTAGTGGGATGCCAACAATTTACAGTTTATTCACCTCAGGAATGCCAACAATTTACTTGGAATGGCAGAATATGGTTAGTTTTCCCCATCTACAATGGTATCATTGTAATGAATTGCTAAAGAAGATTAGTACTCTTCAGGTTTTGCATTCCTATATTTTATTTCTATTGTGTATTGTCTGTTGTATATTGTTGCAGGCTTGGGCTTTGCATATGATGGAGATGCTTGTGTAAAATACCGGGTAATGTATTGAATCTTCTGGGTTGCCTTTAATGATCATAAGCATCCATTGGGCCCTTACAAAATTTGGAAAACCAATTGAATGCCGAATCTGGGGGCATTCTCGGAGCATGCCGTGAAGATCACATTTTCCTAAATGGACAGGTTCTGTTATAAAAAAATTTTGATCTTTGTCTTCCTGAAATGCTAGCTTTCACTGAGCACTGCTAAGTTATTAAATCTTGAGTCTGCATGTGGGAATGAATAGAAGGGGTTGTGGCGAAAGAAAATTAGGAGAAAGTTCTTTGAATCGTGTTGTGACTTGTGAGCGCTCTGCTGCCGAATTAGATATATGATGTTGAAAACTTGTAGATTTGTATTGAGAGGCAACATATCTGGCCACAGATACTCTGTTGTTGACTATGAACATTCTTTTTTTTTTTCTTTTCTTTTTTCTGTTCGTTCTTCATAAAAATAATGTTCCGTTTCTCTCTTTTTGTGGCCAATAATGCAATTCCCATTTGTGTTGAATCTGTCACTCTATCATAATTAGTTATATAGTTTTGACAAAATTGGCGGTAACGTGCTACGAATTTACTGTGATGGAGGTAATTCATTTTTGTTACAGGGACCGACCGAAGTCGCGTGATCACTGATTAGGGTATAATTATTTTACTATTATTTCAATGGTGGATCTAGTTATCTTTCCAGAAATCGCTACTGGAAATAACATTTTGGCATAAAGGTGTTAAAGGCGGTATGCTATTTGATCATCTTGTCTTCTTGGTGGCAAACTAGTCTCCTGTTGTAGGGCCACTCTTTGGGTGATGACTGATGATTGAAAGCGATATATTTGATGGGAATTACTCCCAATTTTAATTCATAATTAAGTATTATATATATTTATTTTCGTTATTATAAATTTGAATTATTTAAAGTTTACGCTTCCAAGTGGATGTTTTATTTGGGGGAATGGCGCGTATTCTCTTATGGTTTCAGTTGTGACAGATATTCTAACGTTAAGATTTGTGACCTCTTGCATCCTAATGGGTAGATGTCAAGTAGAGGCAAAATCTCTCTAAATTCAATAAAATTTTAATTATAAATAATAAACTCTAAATTTTAATTTTAATTTTTTTCACTCTTCTCTTTGTATTTTTTATTTTATTCACTCTAAAAAAATTGTAATAAAATGAAACATAATTTTTTAGTTGTGTTTTGAAAAATATAAAGACTTTCCATTACTCTCTTCTTCTTTTTTTTTAAATTTTTTATCCCTTTCCATCTTCCTCTTTTGGTTCGCTTCTTCTTTTTCTTAACAGAATAGCTAAAACACCATTAAAAGGGGTTTCCAAAAATAGCACTTCAACTTCGCTCGCCGCCATCACCACCCACTGATTAGAGAATTCCGAGGAAATCAAAACACCGACGACCAAAATTTAGCCATCCATGTGATCGATTCAATATCAAATTGAAATCGAGCACCGCCATGATTGATTCACCGCCTACAAATTCGTTTTATGAGATTTGTGGACTTTTTGCAATTTCTTAATGATTATATAAGGATTTATTAGAATTTAATTAGTGATTGATTTAAAAATTTTCTGAGCTAATGGTAATGATTGTGGATTGAACTCGTGTTAATGCTAAGTTTAGTTGTTATTAGCTATGATAATGGTGTCAATGGTGGGGACGGATGAGGGTAAGATTGCGTCAAAGCTTTTAGCACGAATGAAAATAGGAAGAGACACAGTCAAGGGTGAAAAAAAAAATCACTATTAACCGATGGCTGTAGAAGGCGACTGTGATAGCTTGTACGATGTAACTTAGGGGGGTGTTGGATTAAAAATTAAAAATTTATTGAATTTGATATAATATTAAAAATATAGGTGGTGAAATGATATTTTTCCAAACTTTAAAGTTCAAAGCGCATCTGCTACTAATGTCAATTTTAGCGGTTACAAAATAAAAATCGGCACAAATGATAAAAATTTAATTATAAATATGAGAGAACATTTTAACGACTTTTATGCACCTCAAACCTAAAGTTAGGATAAACATAAAAATGAAGGCTTAATAAGCCTCTCCGTCTGTACAGTTGTTTATGTATTATGAAAAGATTCCGCCCGCAGCTCCTACTTTCTTTGATTAGATATCGTTAAAATTAAATTTATATTAGAATAAAAGAAAGTGATTATTATATTCAAAATAATTATTATATTTGCGTAAATATTTAATTTTTATACAGAGTGAATACAAGTATAAATATTTTTATCACCCCTAATTGAAGAGGTATTTATCACGAGTTGAAACTACATAGTGATCTGTCATTTCCCGATTTCATCAAATGGGCATGGACATTGTGATAAATGTTTTTCGATGCCATTATCCGATCAAGTTTGGAATGCCACGTAAATCAAAATGGGCCTGACAAATTTTTTAACCCTCCGTTATCTTTTTATATGTTTTCTTGGAAAGTCCTTTAGTCGCATCTACTTTCTCTCTACATAGTAACACGTTCTAATAAAATTTTAAAAACAACGAGATCTTGTAAATTGGTGTGTGAGACTTACGCAATATTACAATAATTTTATTTTAATTAAAATTTATAATATATATATATATTTTCATATTTATTCGTTATAAAATGTTAATGATTGACTGCTACTAATATTTTTTTCTTAAATAATTTCATCACATATAAACATTTAACAACACCATAAACAAAAAAAAAATATATATATAATTAAATTGTTCCATGTATTTTTTTTTTCTCTGTAACTTCTTAGTAAAAGGATTTTTTGATTTCTAAGGTTTGGTTCATCAGACATTTTAGTACCACTAAGTTAAAAAATTTTATTTATTTATTTATTTGTTGATATTTTTATATTTTAAAGCCTTTTTATTATAATTAATTTAATTTTTACCAATACTATTGAATTTAAAATTTTGTAATATACGTGATAATATATTTAATTTGTACAATAAAGAATAGAAAAAATTAAAAATAAAAATAAAAATAAATATTTTTAATATAATAAAATTAAAATATTCTTTTAATTAAATTTTAAAAATATAAATGTCTTTTTATCCAACTTTATATTCTATGTATCAATGAATTTATTCCAATTTAAGAAATGATTTAAAGTGCATACATATGTATGGTATAAAATATGACGCTTTTTTCGATCAATTCAAGTAAGATGGATGAGAATCAAAAGATTGGAGCCATGTGCCTCTTATTAATACGATGGAAATGCTTTCCAAAAAGCGATTCAAGTCATTAATGACTTTTATAAAAACGTGGTAGACATTTACAATGTACTTTTTGTAAAGCATTTCGTTTAATACTTGGAAAATGGCGGTTGGGGTTGAATATTAAGAACTATTTTCCTACTGATTTTGAATAATGTTATATAAATATAAATATTTTTATATATAATATAATTAAATTAATTATTTTATATTTTTAATTAATTAATAATATATATTATATTAATTTATATACAAAAGTTCATATCAAAATATGTACTTTTAATGTTATTTTTTATTATTATTTTTAAATTGTGCCATGTTATTGGATTTCTCAATTATCATCCGATTATATTCAGGCTTTTTTCCCTTTTAAAATAAAATTTATTTGATTTCCACTTCTTGGCTACCTGACTAACAACTTTCTTCAAAGATTCTTTTACAACAATCTTTAGAAATGCACAACTAATTTATTAATCAAAACAAATAAATTTACGATCCCATTGTAATCTTGGTCGGACCCACTAAGAAACCAACTTTCATGGGGCAAGTTCCATGGAGGATAACAAATTGGAAAGCTTATTGGATTCGGATTCCAATTGGAATAAATCTATAATTAATGTAAAACGTGGATATCTAGAAATCTTTAAATGAAAAGAAAAATATGTTATTAGAAAAAATAAAATGAAAAATATATATATATATATTTTTTTTCTGTTTTACATATACAAAGTAAATTTATTCTTATAAATTTTATATTTTAAATATTATAATTTCATCGACAAAGATCGTGTTTAAAATTATTGCATTAATAATAATAAGAATTTTGTTGAGTGATCTTAGGACATATGTTAAAAAAATTTTATTTATTATTTATAATAATTTTTGGTATTTAAGATAATAATTTTTAATACATTAAAAAAATATATAATTTACTAAATATAAAAGTTTTAACAAATATTTAAGAGTACTTAGTATCAAAATCTGAATAATAATATTTATGTTTGAAGTTTTCAAAGATCTTGATTTTGTCTTCTAAATTTGTATATTTTCAAAAATTATAACTTAATTTATCTACTTATATTAAAAATAGAGTTTTCTTAATAAATACCTTTAAAGTATTTGTTAAAATCTTTATATTTAATAAGTTACAATAAAATTCATAGAAATATGCATTAATTATTATAAATAGTAAATATAAAGATGCTCGTTAGCAAAATTTTTAAAAATATGATTATTTTCATTTTAACATAAATAAGTTAATATCCTTTTATTAAAATAGAAGGATCTACATAACTTTGGAAGACCAAAGATACGTAGAGCATTCTACTAGACAATGATTTCTTGGGCTCAATCATATAAAGATATGAAATTATTTTTAAAATTTGTTTAAAAAAATATTGAGAGATAATATAATAAATCAAATACGGATAAATAAATAAATAAAAACGATTTTTTTGACTCTGATTTTATTTGTTAAAATCAGTTTTTCCACCACTGATAATAAACAATAATTTACACTTCTTCATGAAGATATAAATACGTTAAACTTCTCTCTCCCCGACTGCAACTATACGGCCGCGTGTGTCCATAATTACGTGTTGCAAATGAGTCTACGATAAGGCCAAAAGATAATAACCAAGTCATTACAAGACTTGGAAATTTAATATTGAACCAGTCTTTACTCAACTTATGTCTTAATTACATATTACCCTACCAGGGCAAGACGCCAGCTTAGGCCGATTCTCACGTCAGGTTTACCTAATTAATTTTATATACCGGCCAGTACTGCATTTCTTCTTTAACATAAACATCATCATCAGCTGATCGATTTATCCGGGAGTATTGTAAGTCTTGATCATCTAGTCCTCATAAAACCCAAGTAAGTCAGCAGGTCGATCATCATTATTTGGAAACCAGAACTTTCACGGGCATCAGAAGTGCTTCTCGTCATTAATGACTTTTATAAAAACGTGGTAGACATTTACAATAGACTTATTGAAAAGCATTTCGTTTAATACCTGGGAAATAGTGGTTAGTGTTGATCATATCAAAAAATATTTTCCTTCTGATTTTGAGTAATGTTATACATATAAATATTTTATAAAAATTAATATAATATAATTAGAATAATTATTTTATATTTTTAATTAATTAATGATATATATTGTATTAATTTATATACAAAAGTTCAGATCAAAATTTGTATTTTTAATACTTATTTTTTTAATTATTTTCAATTTTGTGTCACGTTATTACTTGGATTGCTCGATCATCATCCAATTGTACTAAGGCTATTTTCCCTTTTAAAATAAAATTTATTTGATTCCCACTTCTTGGCTACCTGACAAACAACTTTCCTGAAGGTTTTTTTTTTACGCTCTCTAGAAATGCACATCTAATTAATTAATCAAAACAATTAAATTTACGATCCTTGTAATCTTGGTCGGACCCACTAAGAAACAAACTTTCATTGGAGAAGTTCCACGAATTTTTTATTTTATAATTTAAATTTATAAAAATATTATTTTAATTTTATTTTTGAATTAAATTTTAAAATATTTTTTAAAAAATTTAATTATTTTAATTTAAGAATTTATGAGATAAAAACAAAGAATTTATGAGATAAAAATTAAGAATTTATATAATAAAAATATGTACTTTTATATATAATAAAAAATTATTATTTTTTTAAAATATAAGAATATTTATCACAAATATTTTAACAAAAAGATAAGTAATATTTGAAAAAATTATAAAATATATTTATCACAAACTTTCTAGCTTGAAATAATATCATTTAAAAAAAATTATAAGGAATATTTCTCATTTTTTTTACAAAATTTTGTTCTTAAAAAATTTATATTTTAAATATTATAATTTTATTGACAGTGATCTAGTTTAAAATTATTGCATTAATAATGAGGATTTTGTCGAGTGACCTTAACGTATTTATTAAGATTTTTATATTTATTATTTATAATATTTAATATAGTAATTAATGATAAATTTTAATATATTAAAAAAATAAAATTTATTAAATATAAAAATCTTAATAAGTGCACTCGTTAGCAAAACATAATAATAATATTTATGTTTGAAATTTTCAAATATATTGATTTTATTTTCTAAATTTTTATGTTTTAAAAAATTAGAACATAATTTGTTTATTTGTATTAAAAATAGAGTTTTATCAACTAGCACTATTTGATTACTTGTTAAAATTTTTATATTTAATAAATTATAAATTTTAATGCATTGAAATTCATAAAAATACTTATTAATTACTACATTACATATCAAAAATTATTATAAATAATAAATATAAAAATACTCGAGATTCTTAAAAATATTATTATTTTCTTTTTAACATAAATAAGTTAATGTTTTTATTAAAATAGAAGGATCTAAATAATATTATTCCAATAATTTGTAAATCCAAACATACCTATAGCATTCTATTAGGCAATGATTTCTTTGGCTCAATCATATAAAGACTTGAAAATTACGGTGATTAACATATAAACTAACATTAATATTAATAGTCAAATCCGACGTGCTTGACATAAATTCCATAGCAAATTAATTATGTTATATTTATTTAGAACAATCTACGAATATATTCAAAGTTCATGGAAGTCCAATTTTAGTCCAATATGGGTACTATGAACCAACAACAAAATCTACACACTTTCATATTGTGGTATTTTGGTGGGTTTGCATAATTTATGTTTTTATTTTAAATTAAAACACAAAATTTTAATAATAAAATTTATGTAATTTAATAATGGGATTTAAAGTAAAGAAAAAAAAAATGATGTTGTGACTAAAATAATTTTATCTATTTGATTAAATATTGTGTTATTATCTTAAATTAAAAATTTTAGTTTAAAAAACCCCACAACATACCTTTTAATACTTTAAACAATTATTATGGCAAAATCAAAGCATATGTGATAATATTTATTAAAAATTATTTATATAATATAAAATTTATTTTCAAAATATGCTGTCCTTTTTTATTTGATATTTATAATTGTAATTAAAGATGATACACCCACTCATAATAAATATTAAATTTTGTTCGTGTTAATTAGTTTAATTTTTAGAATTTCTTATCTCGGGGTCGGATCTAGAAGTGGGAGGTTCAGTCCTCAGTAGCATTTGACTTGAAAAGAGTTTCATTTAATTCTTTATAAATATTAAAAAAATAAAAATAAAAGGTGACGCATTTCTTGCCTCGTGGAAGTATATGCATCGTAGGTGAAAACCAGTGCTTGCTAAGCAACGTCTGTAAGCGAGGCCAAGGGAAGTTAGGCCAACGATTTGGATTTATGCCAGCTGCCGTGCACAGTATAGCTTCAGCTTACGCATTTTTTCTGCTGCATTTCAGCTTGCACATAATCAAATCATAAAATTTGAGACTGCAAATCGTAATTAAGTTTTACAACTTCAAGGTTAATGAAATCCAACTATGCAATTGAAGGTCTTGCAATAACTGTTAAGAACGGCTAAACGACAGCAAAAATGGCAGTGATATTTCCAATTTTGTACAAAAAGCTAAAACGACAGATCCACATTTCCAGAACCCCACTAACACGCCTTCAGACAAGTTGCTAGTTACTACTGCTGGAAACTGCAAAATGCTCAGCAGGATATTATCACATATTTGCATGTGACTTGTGTTGGTGTGGCCTTATCTACACCCAGAACTTACCTTATGAGTGTGGCTTTCCCTTAACCAGGTACAACTTAAGAGGCTTACACCACATAACCTAAAGGCAGCTAACAAGACTTTAGACAAAAAATCCGATACATGTAATATTTTGAAGCTGCATGATTTCTACTACATTTTTGTCAGTTTGTTACCTTCTTTTACTTTATTCACATTTATCGTCTTGTCCAATTTTTTTCTTGCCCATGAATGTATTTTTATTCGCAGTTGCATCACGAGTTTATTACTTAACCACTAGAGACGAGTCCTATAAGTCTATGCTCTGGAGACACTACAATTATTTTGCTTTCTGGTTCTGTTTCAGTTTTAGTTATCGTACAGTCGTTTCCATCATTGTGTTAGTTGTTTTGTATTTTCTGGGTTTGCTTCACGTTTCATTTTAGTTATTATTTTATACAAGCATAAAGGGTCTGGCGGTTTCAGTTGGAGTAGAGTTGCGGAAATCTTGAGTTTAATTTGGTCATAGTTGTTTTCGAGTTTCTAGTGCTTGAGAATGGTATCACTATTCAATAGGTGAATTGAAGTTCAAAATTTTATTAGGTTGCTATATTGCTACTCAAACTCATGGCATCGATTGTACCTTTCGGGGTATCGCCTAGTTTTGTGATAAATTTAGAGTATAAACCTTCTTTCAGAGTAAGAACTCAGAGTTCAGGTGCTGGTGATTCGGCAGTGTTGTCTTCTGATCCTGTTTCAGTGAACGGAGCTCCTGGACTTAGAGAGAAGAAGAAAAACGAAACCTTGATTGATATGGGAAATGGGAGATTAAAGCCTAAGGAAAAGGAGAAGAAGCTGGTTAAAGATCTACTTTCAAAAGAGTTAGAAGTGCTTTGGGAGGATGGATACGGGACAAAGAGCGTCAAAGATTATTTTGATGGAGCTAAAGAGATAATTAAACCAGATGGAGGGCCACCCCGGTGGTTTTGCCCCGTTGATTGTGGCCGTCCTCTCAATGGTTCTCCAACTCTTTTGTTCTTGCCTGGTAATTATTTTCTCATTCACATTTGTAAACTGACGGTATTTTAAATTTTGTATGTGTTTTGTACGAGGAGAGATTTCTTGCTTCTGAGAAGTCCTTTTGTTCTTAAAACAATAGTTTAATAATAACTTATTGAGTTGGAACTTTAAGACTGCTGCTGGTTGATCTTGTGTGTTTATAGTATGCATGGCTCAACATATAGATGTGTGCAGGGCTTGATGGACTCGGGTTAGGCCTCATTTTGCATCACAAAGCTCTTGGGAAGTAAGTGTTTTTCTACTGGAATATTGTTCTAAAATTTGAACATAGATATTTTAACTGTGGAAAAGCAAGGGCATAAGATTATCCAATTCTAATTTGAATAAGACAAACTCCCTTTTGTTATTGTTTGAATTAATTCCTTCCAAAAATTTATCTTCTAAATATCCATTAAAGCAATATAAACCAAAATTATTTTCTTGAATTTTGGTTCTTGCTAGAGAAGCATCTTGATAAATTTATTTCCATCCATTTTGCCTAGCCAGAGTCAAGGAAAGTAGATTAATTTTTGGTTTCCTAAGACTGGGTAAAAAACGAATAATAATTTCCGGACTTATCATGTCATGGTAGACACCTCAATGATATTGTCCCCTGTTCTCTGCTTTGCAACTGCATTGATAAGTGTCTAGTTAACTTTCATTTTGATTCGTAATTCTTTTTCTTTTCTAATGTTATGTTTATTACTATTTCTGTTATAGATGTGGCCATATCCCAGATCTTGAAAGTCATATTTGTTAACTTTTTCCAGTTATTATTCAATAAGAAGCTATAGTATTTGATTAAGGAGTTTCGTGAATGCAGAGCATTTGAAGTTCGGTGCCTTCATATTCCTGTTTATGATCGAACTCCCTTTGAAGGTCTTTAATTTTCAAAGCCTATGATGCACCATGTGGATTCTTCTTCGACTACAACATATATTTATTGATAACTAATTTAAGGTTTCTATTGTGTGAAGGACTGGTAAAATTAGTGGAAGAAACTGTAAGGCTTGAGCATACTTCAGCTCCACATAAGCCAATTTATTTGGTAGGAGATTCTTTTGGAGGATGCCTAGCTCTTGCAGTTGCTGCTTGTAATCCAACCATTGACCTGGTCCTTATACTATCCAATCCGGGTTAGTTTTCATATTTACAGTTTTACTTGCTATTTTCATCGTACATTGTTCATATCAAGTAGACTGATATCTGTTATCCTGTAAATTTAGCTACGTCATTTGGCAGGTCGCAGCTACAACCTTTGTTCCCTATCTTGGAGGTTATACCTGATGAATTACATGTCACACTCCCCTACCTTCTTAGCTTTTTCATGGGTAAATTTCTGGTGCTCTGAAGTCTTGCTGCTTGATTTGTGGACATAAATGCTTCAACCTCCCAACCCAGACAAAAAACAAGAAAAAGGGAAACACTGCAAAAAAATTTCCTATGAGCATGTTTGTTTTGTTGGAACAAGCTTGAATAACATTTGTTTTTTGAGGTTTCTGATAAAGCTGTACGTGTAAATTTCTGCTGCAATTTTTTGAAATTTCCAACTTTTCTTATTTCACCCAAAGAAAAAAAATGGGTTTGATATTGCTACATTGTATTTATTTATTTTTCTATTGAATGACATCAGGAGATCCAGTGAAGATGGCAATGGTTAATGTTGAGAACAAGCTTCCTCCTAGAGTGAAATTTGAGCAATTGTCTGGCAACCTGACTGCTTTGCTGCCTCTTCTTTCTGTAAGAAGCGCTTGCTATTCTTCTTGTAGTTTATAATACTTCACTATTTTTGACAAAGTTTACTAAATAATTAATTCATTTCATACTTATTTTGCTTCTAATAGACTTCATCAACTAAAGTTTCTATAGGAAATTGCTGATTCAGGACGGTGATGCTTACTGACACTGGATATTCTCCTATATTCTAAATTCTTCCTTTTTTGTGGGGTCAGGGTATGGCTGATATTATACCTAAGGAAACTCTTCTTTGGAAGTTGAAGTTGCTTAAATCAGCTTGTGCTTATGCTAACTCCCGTCTCCATGCTGTTAAAGCTGAAGTATTAGTGCTTGCCAGGTCCTTATTCTCTCAACAATTTAAGTGGTTTATTCATGTTTTTCACTATGCATTGATATTAATGTTTTACTTTTGGTGGTGTAACTAGTGTTTTGTCCTACACAGTTCAAAAAATAATTTATAATTTCTTTAGTGTTAGAATATGCAGTCTATTCAAGTTCATATTTTATCAGTTTTTGTCTTGTAACCACAGGTATGCTGGCATTATTAAAATTTTTTGTTGTTAATGACATGAATTAGATAGTAACTTTTGTCCGTAATGGACTTAAAAATGCCATGTGATAAACAAAAGCAGTTGTGTTTGCATCATTGCGTCTCAGTGTCTGTGTATATACATTCTTTAGAAAGCACTCAATGAGATTTTATTTGGCATTTTAAGCAAAATATTTCGTATTATGTCCACCACAAGTTGCCTCCAGTTTATCTTCCTCCACCATAATTTAAAATTATAAATGTACCAATAAAGACAAGCTTGTAGATACTTTGGTTGTGGCCAGCATTCATAATAATCCTTCACTGCCTTTAAGAGGTCATGCAGGATGTTCACATCCATCCTCACCTCTCAATATTGGTACAAATGCATTTGATTGCTTAGTTTTCATGAACCATACTGCATTGGTTTTCAGTAGCAAAAATAGTCTCACTGTTAGATTTGGAAGAATCAATTGAAAAAACTGAACTGATTTGAGTGAGACTTTTCTTTAGTATTCTAGTATTATGTGATTAGCAATGATATTTGCAAGTTTATGAGCTGAAATCATGTATTATATCTGTTGGGAAATAAATAACAACAATGTCATGTATGGAACTTATCTTTCTTATGAATTCATTTGTTGATTATTAGTTGAAAGAAGGAAAAATGAAAAATCTTGGTGTGTATTTAATGTTGACCTTCCGTGTATATCCCAGTGGCAAGGATAACATGCTTCCTAGTAAGGATGAAGCAAAACGCCTCAAGAATTCACTGCAGAATTGCATAGTTCGTAACTTCAAGGACAATGGCCATACCCTTCTTCTGGTAAGTCAGACAAAGTGCAAGACCATAGTATTAAATATTTTGTGCTGCTCCATTTTAATCTCTCATCATATATGCTTTTGCTACCATCATTTGTGTCTACTCTTATTATGTTGGCTAATTATTTACTTTAACTTAGCAGAAGCATCTCATTGCCTCTGATGAATTTATATATATATTCTAAATCAGCTGTCTATATATATAACACGTATTGGCTATTTTTGTTGCAAAACCAATAGGGACTTACACCTGTTTTTGTGCTCTCATTGGCTTTTTTTACCTCACAAGGATATAAATCATACATAGAAGCTTTATATTTTCTTTTGTTTGGTTAAGAATGGTATTATTTATCTTCTTTCCAGTTTGAGAATTTTAAATAAACGTTCTGGAACAATTTTTTTTTCCTTTACTGATGTTTTCTGTGGCGACACAAATATAGCTGACTGCTGTATGTGCTCGTACAGGAACAAGGCATTAGTTTGCTTACTATAATTAAAGGTACTGGCAAATACCGTCGCTCAAGGAAGTTAGATTCTGTTGCAGATTTTCTGCCTCCTAGTAGGGAAGAATTCAACATTGCATTTGATCAAGTAGTTGGGTAATTCCACAATGCAATTTATGATGTACGCTTATTTATTTAATTTATTTGTTTTCCTTGTGATCATTTCCATGATGCTGCATCATAATTTGGTTTCCAATCAATGGTTTAGATTGTTATTCAGGAGGCCTTAGAACACCTTATCTTGCTAGGGATAGATTCTGTGAATACACTATTCATATGCGGGCTTACAAATGTGTAATCTGGAAGATAGAAATTTTTACGCTTTATATTTTTTTATTCACTTTCACGAATATTCTCTGAGAACTTATCAAGCATTCAAACCTTTTGCTATCAGGATATATTAGACTCTTTTCTCACCTTTCCTATATCTTTCCTTTAGACAAAAACTAATCATATATGGCCTTAACATATTCTTGCATGCTAAGGTAAACAATCAAAATTGTGGACACTAATCTTCTACTCATGATTGGAGCTTTGTTTGCATACCAGCACAAAACTTGCCTGTTTGAGTTGCAGCTTAATGTCCATTTTTCTGCACAAAAGGCTGAAGCTGGTATTATAATCTCATGAGTTGCAGATTGCTTCGCTTAGCTACTAGTTCAGTCATGTTATCAACCTTGGAAGATGGAAAAATAGTGAAAGGCCTTGCAGGGGTTCCGAATGAAGGCCCTGTCTTATTTGTTGGTTACCACATGCTAATGGGGTTTGAACTTTCTTCACTTGTTGAAGCATTTCTGAGAGAGAAGAATATAATGGTTCGCGGTGTGGCCCATCCAGAGTTATTTTTAAGCAGGATTGAGAGTTCCATCAGTGAATTTTCTATGCCTGATTGGTTAAAAGTAATGGGTGCTGTACCTGTCAAAGCACGAAATCTTTTCAAATTGTTGTCAACAAAATCACATGTTCTTCTGTATCCTGGTGGTGCACGTGAGGCTCTCCATTACAAGGTGTGGCAAGGTCCCTACTTTCCTTTGAGCTAAATTTCTTTGTCGTACAAAGACAATGAGTTTTGAAATTGTTTTACAGTTTTCCAGTATCTGCTTGCTTTCACTGGGACAGTGAACCATTTGCAAGCACATGTATCATGAAGGTTCTACAATCACCTTCTGTTATGTTTTGTCCCAAACTCTGATATATAAACTTTTGACATTTGTCATTTCTCAATAAACGTTTACCTTCATACTTTCATCAAGGCAACTTGTTTTTTTAACTTTGTCTTTCAAATTAAATGTGAAATCCTCAAAACACAGAAATTCATAGGAAGCGTATGGTCAAATTCATATTTATGATAGTCTGCTATTGAGAAATATCAGAATGATATATTAGTTCTTTTTGGATTTTCAACTCTAATAACGTTATTAGATTGAACTATAACTGCTTAAAATGCCACAATTAATCTTGTTAATTTGACTCTGATGTGGGCAAACCTTATGAAAGATAATTTTAAGAATGAGGTACTTTGCTCCCTTTTTTTTTCTCGGATGATTATTCAGGTTGTATATGAAGTCATTGCTGTGTTTTAAGAGAAGGTCTTGTCCACCGATTGCTTGATTTAAAAGTTTAAGCTAATAATGCTTCTACAATTGCCAGGGTGAAGAATACAAATTGTTTTGGCCTGAACATCAGGAATTTGTGAGAATGGCAGCACGATTTGGGGCCACAATTGTACCCTTTGGGACTGTAGGAGAAGATGATATGGCAGAAGTAAGCCTTTGATCTTATCACGAACAATTTTAAAATATTAACTGAAGAGCCTTCCTCTGACCTGGAAAATGGTTTTGATTGGCATCTAATCTTTGATTCTAGCTTCTATTGTCCACATTTGTACTGAATAGTCATATATATATATATATATAGTCCTAGCTTCTATAGTCCTTGTTTCATTTTTTCTTGTCATTTGTTGTTAGTGTAATACATGAATGGCATTTCTAAATGACAATGCAGACAATTTGTTGGCATAGGAAAAGTAATTAAAATGGTTTTTGAGTCTTTGTATTCCAGGTTGATTAATTATTCTGTTAAAAAAACAGGGAATTTATCGTAGTTGAGCAAAGAGTTTTCAGAATAAAACAAATTTTATATGAAACAAGGAATTTTTCTGGTAGAATTAAATGATTTAATATTTGTTGATGCTTGATCCACTAACTCTGGTTCCCTTTTTTATCTCCTAAATGACATAACTCACAATATTTATATTTTGACTTGGTACTTGAAATTAACATTTTGCTCGGCTCCAATCTTTGTGGCAGTTGGTTCTTGATTATAGTGACCTAATGAAGATCCCTGTGGTTAATGATTATGTCAGGGAAGCCAGTCGTGACAGTGTAAAGATAAGGTGATTGCCTTCCCTTAATAATACTTGACTTTTTCCCAGTTGTCATAAAATTCTTTTCTTTGGTCTTTAATGAATATGATTTATATTAATCAAAACAGAGCCATAAGCAACAAAATAACAGTTACCAAAGTACATTGCAAACATATGATTACTTCTACTAATGAAGAATATGATTTGTGGTTTTAGGGATGAAATCAGCGGGGAGGTTGCAAACCAGGCACTCTTTATCCCAGCACTTTTGCCCAAGGTTCCTGGTCGATTTTATTATCTGTTTGGGAAGCCCATCCCAACGAGGGGAAGAGAATCATTTCTGATGGAAAAAGAAAATGCAAACCAATTGTACTGGCACATAAAATCTGAAGTTGACAGTTGTATTGCTTACTTGTTGAAGAGGAGAGAGGAGGATCCTTACAGGAGTCTCATTGATAGAACAGTATATCGCATAACACACACTGACGAAGTTCCAACATTTAAGATGGATTGATGTTAACAGATGTATACTTCCAGGTAACAATAATAAAAAATAAGTCTTTAGTAGAACATTAGTTTATGCTCTATGAGTAAATGTAGGAAAATAATGGTGCTCCTGTAATGTCATAATAATTATTCTTTACAGGAATATTTCTCTCTATTAATTCAAATAAAAAAAAAAAAGTATGATTTTGAGTATCATCTTCAGTTACCGAGTACCATTATTTGTTTGGAGATGATCGTGTATAGAATCATGCATGTGTAAGAAAGCTTCTGCAAGTTATATTCATTCCAACGCCGCATTAAGATCAGAAATGTAGCATTACCAACCTTAATTCAGGCAAACCAGCCAGACCAACAAGAAAGCCATCCGGCATTTTCTTTTCACGTCAATTTGGTGTATATTTTTGTCACTATGGAAACGATCAATATATGCCTATAATTGAGCAAGGAAGGCATTGGCATCTACGTTTTGGATGATACAACAGTATACCCTTCTTTGAACTACCATAGAATTCTCAGATTTTTTTTTTTTTTTTTTCGTTTACCTATGAATTCAGAAGAATCCCATCTAAGCTTATATAGTAGACGCCAGTGCAGATTTATGGAAAAGAATAGTCAGTTAAAAAAGAATGAAATTGTCGAATTGATGCTTCTATAATGGCCTCGAGTTGAAATTCTCCAGGCCAGAACATGCACTATTGCCTATACTAGCAGAGAACACGAAAATTTTTTATTGAAACATATACAATCAATTTTAGAGAACTATGTTAAGGTGCTTTCTTTTACTCCTCCCACAAAAGTGCTTTATAGATTAAAAAATTATTTAAGCACATCGTTTATTGCTAGTAAAGACGAGCATAGGCCAGCAAATTATGCATTTTGGATTGCCAAACCTAAAAGAAAAAACGTGACTGTTTGGTTGAGAATCGTTGTTATGTTCGCATTTTAATGAGTTGACAAATCGGACGGAAAACAATTTTATTGTGTTGTAAACCGTGCAGAGGGAATTCAGAAGTTAGGTAATGGAGGTCACATTCCATAGAGAATGTGATTCTTCAGAGTTTTATTTAACGGTAGAATGGAAAAGGAATCTATTGAGGAGGAAAGGGGGTGGAATATAATCCCTTGTGGATATGGAGGAGAAAAATTTCTAGCCAAGTGACGTCCATTTACAATAACACGAGTAGAGAATAACCAGCTTATCTCTTGATGTGGGGACACGGACTAAAATCCTGGCGTGACACATTTTTATGCTTCGAGCTAAGCTGTGACTCCCAGTTCTTATCTATAGAACATTATGTTTCAATCGAGTATATATAATGGTAGTTCGCAATCTTATTGATGAAACAAATATTACTGGACCGAAAGGGAATGGAAGTCCAAATCCATGGACGAACCAGAATATGATTCATTTGGTCTCTTTCAGAACATTAAAAGGGAATTTATAAGTGCATGAAAAAGTAGAATATTACTTAAAACAAGCAATGCTTTTGAATAGTTTATCATTTCATTAAAGCAGAAAAGGCCTAAACTTTCTATATAAGGGACAGTTCAACATTTCTGAAAGGTGAAAATCAAGTCCTAGCTAGAGTTTTATATAGGACGAAAGTTTCGAAGTCTAGGCTAAGCAATGTCTGGTTATAGCTCAGCATATAATGGCCATCCTACATACAATGGTTTAGCTCCCCACATGGATCCTTGGAGCAAAACAAGCTATGCCTCTGATCATGTCTGCAAGCCGGTCATTGTTGATGCTGAGGGGAGGAAACATCCAATTGTTTACAATCCTAGCGGTACTACAGAGGCCTCTATTACAAAAACTGAAACTGTAGTACGGCAGCAGTTTCATTTACCCATTGGCACTGAATACAAACATAGCTCTCATACGAAGATTGAGCCACTGATTCATCATGGATATGTTGAGGATAAATGGCATCAGTCTTCAAGTCCAGTTCATGATCGTCCACAGAAGGTTGAGGAGTTCTTCACGACGGTGCAAACTGAAGTTAGTCAACCCATGAAGTTTGGTCTTTTGAGTCCTTCATATTGGCGCCAGTCCCCTAATTCCGCAGGCTATCATGGATCTCACGATACGGGTTATGGAGATTACAATGACAAGAGCAACAAGGATTGGCCCAAGCCGAGTGGAAACACCATCCAGAATGGAAATCCTAATTCCCCAGCCTATCACGGAGCTGGCAATATTGGTTATGGGGATGACAATTACAAGAGCAGCAAGGATTGGCCCAAGCCAAGTGGATATACTATCCGGAATGGAAATCCTAATTCTACAGGCTATCACGGACCTGGCAATACTGGTTATGGGGATTACAATGACAAGAGCAGCAAAGATTGGCCCAAGCCGAGTGGAAACACCATCCGGAACGGGAATCCTAATTCCACAGGCTACCATGAACCTGGTAATAGTGGTTATGGGGATTACAATGGCATGGGCAGCAAAGATTGGCCAAAGCCGAGTGTAAATACCTTCCGAAACGGAAATCCTAACTCCACAGGCCACAATGGACCTGGCAATACTAGTTATGAGAATTACAACGACAAGAGCAGCAATGGTTTGCCTAAGCCGAGTGCAAATACCATCGGGGATGGAAATTATGATGGGAATTATCACAATCAGAACAACGATAGCAAGATGGAACCAATTACGAACACCAGTGGCGGATGGGCTAGACCAAGTCGTACAGGATGGGCTGCACCACTGGATACTACGCTATCTAGACCAACCAATGATATTGGTACAGCCGTGGAGTTCTTGAAGGAAGCTTCCAAACCTACTTCAGTCACCACTTCTCCACATTCACGGTACACTGTGCCAATTACAACCGGGCATAAAAAAGATGGGTATGGTGAAACTATTGACAGCAGGGAAGCTTCAAATCGGTATGGACACTTCCCTCCATTCCAGTCCGAAGAGAAATACACAACAACTATTGACAGTAGGGAGGCTGCAAGAAAGTACAAGGGTTCTGCAGTGCCAATGTGAAAGCAGCAATTACGCATGACCTATGATGTTAAGTTATTGCTTGTGAGTCTATTAAGTGTTTCCTGGAGTCTTGACCTTTTGTTATACTCTCAGTATTTGTTTTCTCTTTTGTTATTCACTTTCTTATTGCTACTAGCTGGTGCTTTATTTTCTCTTTCGTTTTTCATTTTTTTATTGTGCTTGTTTGTGATATCAGAGTAAAATAAGCTTTATTAAGCAACTGATATAAGTTGGAGTATTTTTCAGTTCATCTCATAATAATTCTTTTCTGAAAGTGTCCGAGTCTCATTAAAATAATTAGTGTTATTAATTTTTTTTAATATAAGCATGATTTCCTTTGAAAATGAAAAAGAAAAAATTTAAATTTACTCACCATCATTGACTTGATGAAGAGAAAAAGAACAGTTCGTGATATGTATACATCAACAATTAAACTATTCTAAACATTCTCTTCTCTTATTGTGATATGTATATATCGACAATTAAACAATTCTAAGTATTCTCTTCCCTTATTACTTGAGTGGGTATCTCTTCTCTCAATCGAGGAAACTGAATCCATATCTGTATAAATTTTTCATTCCAATCATAACCACCGGGAACCTTGGGGCATGATGAATGACTTGTAGTTACCATTTGAAAGCAGCATGATGAATGACTTAAAGATACCTTTTTAAAACCCCTCCCTGACAAACAAGAGCAAAAACAGTAACACAAGTGACCATTCCAATGTGTATAATTCTCGGTTACCGAGATTGATATCGATATTGAATTACCCAAGAACAATGATACATCATCCATCATGGTTTCCAATTCAATCAAATTCAATGCTGAATCTGAATGATCAAGTTCGAAAACATACCATCGAGACCAATAAGAACAAGAAAAATAAGAGATATAATGAGCTAGTAACATCACACTATCAAATAATCATGACGGAGGCAAAAATCAAGCAATCCATCTCCTTTTGGCGTCGTATAAAGAAATACTTTCCAGTTTTTTAGTTCAACATTGAAGATATGTGTCACTTTTTATAGAAGCCTCCAACTGCACATTTGACATTGTTATGCCATTCATAAAAACCATCAAACAATTACACACACTACTACAAAAATCCCATTAAATTGTAATCTATCCACCAAATATCCTCCCACAATCCATTCGTCTATCTATTTAAAACTAAACCCATTAATACAAATAAGCATCCAGTCAAAAATCCATTTAACCTGCTTGAATTTTATAAAAAAAATACAGTTCATTAAATATAATTAAATATACTGAAATAATAAATATGAGAAAATCAATAATCCCATCTAAATACATTCTATTGACTAGTGATAATACTCGTAGCCCATATATCCGTATTTTGTTAATGATACTCTATATTCATCTTCGTATACAAGTTCAAAGACTTCCGAATTGTAGTTTAATTAGGATTTGACTTCTTTTATAGCAACTTTAAAACTAGAAGAAAAAATTGCACGGGATGGACTCTTTTAAATTTGTCGTTTGCCAATTGCCGTGAACATTGACACTAATAAGAGGTATTCTTTTTTCAATGCCTGACTTTTTGACTGGTAAACTTACCTCTAATTAGTTAATTTGGAGCCTCCCTAAAGGCTCTAATAAACAAATCTCACTTATAGTAATTTCTATTGTAAAAATAATATCTAAATAATCAGAAAAATATAATATAACTCATTTTAATTAAAAATATTTTTAAATCTCAATTAAGTGCACAAATATTGCACTACAAAGCACTGTCTTATATAAGATTGTGCAAGTCTATGACTTTATTTAAGAATTAAGATTGTGTCACTTCCACTTTATTTTGAAGTAAAGTTAAAAAATAATGATGAAAAATATAATTGGGCTATGCCCATCCCTTATCTTTGACAAATAATTGAGATGTCAATCATGAAAATTTGGGTATGGCAAGAAAGTAAATTGATAAATCGACTCAGAGACAAATCATTGCTAATGCAAATTTGCTTTTAGAATTATCATTAAATATGGTAAAACGATTTTTTTTAGGAAGAATAGGTAAATATGTTATCATTAAGTGAGATTGACGCAAAAATTTAATGATATTGAATCAAAAGTTCCAAAGGATTTTCTCTTTAAGGAAGATTCATCATAAGAAAAATAATCCACTTACCACAAATTGAACAAATTGTACCTCTATATGTTTATAAACACTACATACAGAGAAAAAGATAGTTGAAAATGACCATGAATTTCTTACATACACAAATCTATGGGATTGTAGCAGCCGTTTCCATTTCCATTCTCACCTTGTCCAGTACAATCGATGGCTTTACAATCGAGCTCATTCCAAGGACTTCCATTGATTCACCTCTTTTCCCCAAACACCTTAGCATAGAACAAACACATCAGAGAATTGCTGAGCTCTCTAGAGCTTATACCTTTCACATCGTACCGATGAATTCTGCCAAATCCTCCCTACACACACTGAACCATGAGCCTGATGAAACACCAAAACCACCCGTTGTTCTTTCACCTCCTTTTGCTAATCTATATTTAACAAATATGTCCATTGGTTCAAAAAATTTCTCGCCATTATTGGTAGTGGACACTGGTGGTGATGATATTTGGCTTCAATGGGAAGGTTGTACAAGTTGCTTTCCTGTAAAAGGCGGAAGCTTTCCAGCCAAAGAATCCAAAACTTATCGTAGCTTAGCTTGTAAACACCAACTCTGTGTTCCTAAATTGTGCACAAAAGGTGGCAAATGTTCATACAACTCGAAGTACAGAGACGATGGTGTGACAAAGGGTGTACTTTCATCAGAAAGTTTCACATTTCCTGGAAATAAAAGTGCCAGCATAACATTTCCATCAATAATATTTGGTTGTGGCTATGATAATAAGAACATTACATTCGGTGGAATATCCTTAGGGGGGGACCATATAATATCAGAAGTGTTTGGTTTAGGAGCCGGGCAAAGATCAATCTTAAGGCAATCAGAGCCTCAAACCAAACTTCGTTTCTCTTACTGTTTGCGTTCATATCTCACGAACTTCGGAAAAGTGAATACTTTCTTGAGATTTGGCCCTGATGCTCAGATAAAAGGAGATGATAAAGAAAAAGTTCAAACCATTAAATTTACTCCCAACTTACCAAGATATTATGTAAATGTGACAGGCATTAGTGTTGCAGGTAAACGACATAACATAGATCCAAAATTGTTTGAGCCGAAAAAAGGGGGATCCGGTGGGTTTGCAATTTGATTCAGGTGTTGGACCAACTCTTCTTGCTCCTCAAGCATACAAAGCTTTGAGAACTGAAGTGTTAGTTTACTTAATGATAAGCGGTTTTATTCCTGCAAAAGTATAGCATATACCATATGATCTGTGCTTTTCTAATCCCCTGGGTGGTGCTGCCACTGAAACTGAATTATTCCCAACAGTGGTACTCCATTTCAAAGGAGAACTGTAACCTACTGTTGTGATTTAATATTTTGGTCCTAAATTGTTCTGTCTGGCTTTCCTGCCTTCTCATCGATCAGGGCCAAATCTCTTGGGGGCATTTCAACAAGCAAATCACCACTTCTTATTTGATGTTGGAAAATCTACTGTCTCATTTGTTCTGAGCCGTAACAAATAATGTTAATATCCTTTTCATTGGATTATCACCTGCTCTAATAAAATAATGTAATATGATGAACAAAGCAATATTTTCTCTTGGACAAGTGTCACATTGTTTGTTCATTTCCTTAACTCTCCAAGTGGAGGACATGGGATACTTCAAAACTGCAGATTTCAGGTTCTGCGATCTTGTGTTTGCGATTTTCTGCGGGGTAATCACCACATCAGCTGCATTCATACAAGCTATGAGGAACACAAGCATTGCTTATCTTTGCCTCCACAGAACATTCTGTCTAAGCCCTCATTTATTTGGTCTGAAGACATACTATAACCATCCAGGAAAGGTAACATAAGTTTGGAACATTACTGTTTGCTTCAACAGATTCAATTGAGAGATAGGAATTACCTTCGAGAGTTGTAAACTCCAAAGGTTCCTCCTCAGATCCACAAGTCTGTCAAAATATAGCACTATAGGATACAGAAGTAAGCAAGAAACTCCAACATGCTAAACAAGAAACTCCAATGTACTAACATCTTCATTCCACTTCAATTTCAAATTTTATTATGGTATAAGCAACTTCAATTTTGCAAGGGATTCTTCGTAAGGGAGGTCAAAGCCATCACAAGGTATTGTTATCATTTTAACGACTTTCTGATCACCCATCACATCAATGACACTTTTCCACGGTAAAATCTCATGTGGGATGACAAATTAGAGTCGTATGAAACAACGCTATTTGTACTTGTACTTTTTCTCAAAGAAATCACACAACAAATAGAAAAGGGTAGGAAATTACGAATTACAGGATAGAGAATTAGAGATTGCAAGACTTACCTAAAATTTTTGAAAGAAAAATATGCAAAGCAAGATATGGGCAACATTGTTAAATTACAATTGATAGGCCAATAAGTCAATAGTTATAAGAGGAAAAAAAAAGGGGGAGAAAACGCTGACCTGAATATCACTCCATTCAAAACTACTACGGAACTTTGTAAGAGCTTTCTTCTCAGATGGAGTAGGCAACAAGAACCTTGCTCCTGTCTCTACATGTAAAGCAAAAGTAAAACCACCACAGTTAATATTTTGCTCAACGTGATGAAATTAATTTTAGCCACCCTAATATGTGTGCACTAGTAATTAAATATTAATACAGTAAAAGATTTTACTATAAACAAGGAATCTTACTTAATAAGACTAAGACCAAGACTAAGACCAAGACTAAGACCAGTTGGAAAAAACCAAAAAATATTAATCTATGATTCAGCATCAGAATTCGGCCTATGAACTAGCGTAGATACTACAATCATTTATGATATCCAGACTGATTTAAGCTACAAGTAACGTCTAGATGTTTGCACATGGTACGTAAGACATTTCTTCAAATTACCAACAGAGATGGGAGTTGGCTAGCAATGACATTGCTACATATATTTTATATACAAGGGGACATCGCTTCAACTCACTTGAGTGGAAGAGTTTCACTGCTATTATTGTTATGGTTATGAAGTATATGTACAAATGCAACCAAAGTTTGAATGCAATAACCAAAGTTTGAATGCAATAAGTATTAGATGATTGCAGATGGTGATTATACGGAAGACAACTGGTGTTCAAAACTAAAGATATCAGCAAGCAAGTACAAATAAGAGTTCCATATCAACAACATTCTTACTCTTTGATTCTCTCCTCATCTCTGAATGTGAGTTGGTCTAGCCAACTGTTCCCGTTCACACTTATCGACTTGATTTTTCCAAATCCCCAGCTTAGCATGCCTGCTCTTAGGAACCAATTGAGCATAAAAACAGTGTATGCATTACCAAAACCGGTTAACGTGCTGAAATTGTAACACAATAAACTGTTTATTCATTGATTAATCACAAACCCTTCCAGGATTTGCTGTAAATAGCCAGCCCTAAGTACAACGCTCCTTTGCTAAATAAATCGCGTTTACTCTTTGACTTAACACCAAGCACTATAGTCTCTCTCTTCAGGAACAGTATAGGCCCAAATTCTCAATATAAAAAATAATATAGATTTTCTTTTAGAGAATATTTAAAAAAAAAAAAAGCCTAATTCAATTCATATAAATACATAGATTTAATTTTTTTAATTTTAATTCAAAATAAAAAAATAAAATATAACTCAATAATTTATTTTTAAAAATTTAGAAAATCACTTGTCTTGTCAAGCGTATGATGGAAACATAATGAATTGAAAACCAGAGTTTATTTTAATAACTGATTATTTTAATATAGGAAAGTTAAATAAAAAGATAATCTATGAAAGCGCCCAAAGAGGGTTTCTCTTCAAACTAGCGCCATTGGCTAGCAATACTACGGAAAGTACTAAAAATAATACGTCTTAGACATAGTAGAATAAATTATCATTATTTAAAATTAGAAGGTGGCTGACTGTTATTTTTGATGCACTTGCCTTGAAAAATTGAAATTCAACGTGCCGATCTTACATAATGCTTTCACTTCACTCGCTTCACCTCGCTTTCTCGCTACTTTTCTGTCGCTTTACCTGGAAAATTTCCAGGCTTAGCAAAATCGCGAAGCCCTATATCCTAAATAGGTGAGTCGTTATTCTTTTTTCTTCCTGAGGTTACGCCTAGATCATTTCACATTTGTGTTTGGGTTAATTTCTTTCTTTTCTTTCTTTCTTTCTTTCTTTCTTTGATTATGTATATTGAGTTAATTTGTTGGCATAACTAGGAAAGAAGTTATAATATTTTTTAGAGTTTTAGATGTTTGAATGGTGTGATCGAAGTGGGTTTTGGATATTCTTGGAATTTTGGCTCTAGTTGGCTGCTGAGAGGAGGTAGAAAAGAGAAGTTGGCTTTGATTTCTGTGGAGCTCCATAAAAGATGTTGCTTTCCTTTTTGGTCGTTCATTTGTCAGATACCTCATAAAAGAAGATGGTTAATTCTGTTGCTTGAATTTCTGCATGTGACACATCACCGATCTGCAGTTGATAGTTTAAAGCTTTTGCTTTTGACATTTGGTTAATGCATGAACATCGGTCAATAATGTTGCTCGGTTTGGTTTGTGAGAAAACATGAGAGTAAAACTTTTAAAATATTAGGCTGTTTGATCAGGAAAATCTTTTGTGTATGTCCCTTTTACAATAATTTTCTTTACCTTTGTGCTAGACAACGTTTGTAATTGGAGCGACTACTTGCAGTTACATCTTGGTAGATACTTTCCTAGGGAACTGTAACAAGTCAAATAAGTTAGTCGACTCATTCTTGAATTTTATGAAAATATTTTTGAGAGATACCTTAAAACGTAGATTTTTGTTATTTTTGTTTTCTCTCCATTGAAGAAATGACTGTAAAAGGATGGATTGATTTATGAAGCAGAATTGGAAGCATTCATTTATTTATTCTTCTTCCTGTTTTCATGTCTTTAAACTTGTTGCTTCCAATTTATTTTGCATGTAACACAGGCTACTGTTATCAATAAATTGTATAGAACATCTATAAGGAATTCCAGCAATGTGATTATCTCAATAACTACTGTTGTCTCAATGGTATTTTTCATAGCTTTAGTATGGTTTTTGGAGACCTATTTTGTCAAGCATCAACAATTGTAAAGGATTTGGACTCTCCCCATCTTTCCCACTGCTGCTTGCTCTGTCTCTGTCTATCTGCCTTGAAAAAATAGTTTTATTTTTAACATACTTTCATTGTTGCACATATAGGTATGTACAAGAACCAATTGCAGGAGTTGCTTGCTCTGTCTCTGTCTATCTGCCTTGAAAAAATAGTTTTATTGTTAACATACTTTCATTGTTGCACATATAGGTATGTACAAGAACCAATTGCAGGAGTTGGCTCAGAGGAGCTGTTTCAACTTGCCATCTTATTCTTGTATCCGTGAAGGACCAGATCATGCCCCTCGATTCAAAGCCACTGTCAACTTCAATGGAGAGACTTTTGAAAGCCCTACCTTTTGCTCTACTTTGAGACAGGCAGAACATGCTGCTGCTGAGGTAGCTCTAAATACACTCGCAAACAGAGGCCCTTCCAAAGCATTGGCTGCTAGAGTTTTGGCAAGCACTAACAATTTATCCCATTTCAGATTTCTGCTTTAAAAACTGCATTACTTTATCCTGAGTTTAATTTACTTCACTAATTCATGAATTTCTAGTTTGAGGGGAAACTTCTTGTTTGTTAGAGAAAAGCAATATTTGATGTATTGAAATTTGAAACCACGCAGTGATACCAAGAGTAACAAAGTGATAGTGGGTGTTGAAGCTTGATTGTTTTGGGGGTGAGATTTAATAGACTGTTTAACACTTCTATTTGTTGTTTAGGAATATTATAGCCTATGAACTTTAGAATTAATTATCTGTTGAGAACTGACTACCCCTGGTACAATCTCTTGGGTGGTACAAGAGGTCCGGGGATTGAATCTGGCTCACATCGGGTTAGGGAGGGATTTGGGTTGGTGTCTTCTAATATTTTCCTTGATAAAACAAAAGAGAAAAAATGTTCACAAGGGGATAACCCAGTTGATTTTGTCCTCTTGCAATGGAAACAAGAAGTAAAAGGATCAATTCCTCTCATAGGGGAATATTATTGGTTATGGTTTATGTTTGTAAGGTGGGGACATGGGGTAGGCTTTGGCTGCAGAAGATCTGTAAAAAATATATTAAAAATAATAGAAAAAAAGCAAGAGAACTGGCTTCCATTCCTCTTTCTTGTGAACAATAATCCAAAATTTTATTTTAAGGCTCCATAATAATTTTTTTCTACTTATATGTCCTTCTTGTTGTGAAGCTTACTGATGTTTCTGATCCTAAATAATAAAACCTTTATTGGCTGAAAAGAAAGTTCATAAACTATAATTTTTTTATTGCAGTGGGAAACAATTTAGGAAAATATATGCAGGTTGATCCTTTTGCCGTTTGTTGTTATAATGGGCTCTTAAACTTTATGAATTTTGCCATGAGAACGTACCAATAATATGCTTTAGTTGCTCTCTGCTGAACAGGATGAAACTGGAGTCTACAAGAATTTGCTTCAAGAGACCGCTCACAAAGCTGGCTTAAATCTTCCAGTATATAGCACTATTCGATCTGGACCAGTTCATGTTCCTGTTTTTTCTTGCACAGTAGAGCTTGCAGGACTGACCTTTATGGGGGAACCAGCTAGGACCAAGAAACTGGCTCAGAAGAATGCAGCTATGGTTGCTTGGTCTACCTTGAAAAGACGTATTTATCTCTTCTTCCTTCTTTGTTAGGTTTATGGTTTAAGTACTCTAGTTTGCTTACATCCAATTAGCATGCCTGGTATCTTTATACTAGGAGCATGTTTGGTGTTGAAGTGTTATGGCCACACAATTGCTGTGAGATGGAAGCTAAGTTAGTTAAAAATACGTATAGAGCCCAGTAAAAATTAATGTTACCAAATTTCCTTTTACAGTTTTACTTTCAAAGATAAGTGAAAGTCAACTATACAAAACATGCCTCAAGTGTTGCAAACACTAATATTTTTCTTTCCTGTTCATGTAGTGTCTCAACATGTCTCAATTGCATCTACTTCATCTTCTTCTCCTTCAACAGAGTCTAAATGCAATGAAGAGCAGGAGCAAGTTGTCATTGCCCGCTTCCTTTCATCTTTACAACAGTCGGAGTCTAAGCACTTCATGCAAAATGATTGCCAACATGGACATCAGAGATCCATGCCAATGTGCAAAGACCTAACCCCACCATCTTCTAGTGTATACTCTGTGCACTGCCAAAGCCTGGCTTACCCTAGTTTTTCCCCTGAAATGGCCTTGTACCAGATATATCAGCAAGAACAATCACTACAGCTGCAAGACCATCTGTTAACACTTCCAGTTTCACCGGCTCCTTCATTTGTTCCTCAAATTCTTCCATACATGCAGTCTATTTTTCGGCCAAATAACTTTCTATATGTTCCAGCAGGAAATCTAGAACCATTACCTGTAGCTGTAGGACCGAGGATCTCAGTTACCACCTCCAGTCCACCGCACTTCTCAGGTAAGCCGGTTCCTGAACCAGTCAGGAGCAGGTCCACTGTGACTATTCAAGAGATACATGACGAGAAAACAGAAGAATCATCGAAATTCTCTCCACCTGTTGTTCCAGAAACTCCTGTCCCTGTTTGCACAAGTGCTGAACCAAGAATTAATGAATCAATCCAGGAAGATAGAAATCAGAAGAATGTTGATTCAGAAATCAGATTTGTAAATGTTCAATTTGAAGGAAACCAATCCAGGCAATCTGAGAGGACTCCTCATAGGAACTTGGATTCTGGTATCAGGCTTGACAACTTGAAGTTACAAACTTCGTGTGGTTTTGACTCGTCGTATTCTTGTCGTAGGCCCCAGTATCTTCCAAGAGCAAGCTCTAATATAAGTCCTAGATCGCATCCATCATCTGCAGCTCCTTTAACGGTCAGAACTGTGAGGCCTGTATCTTCTGCAAGCCCCGTACCGCAACATTTAGCTAGCCAGATGCCTGCTTTGCCAGGAATGAGAGGAGTTCCTTCACGTCCAATCAGACCTGGAAGCACGCACATTCGACAAGTGAATTCCAGGTTTTTGGCACCAGCTGTAAGAATAAGGACGGTTGTACCAGTCTGTTCGGCACCACCACCAAGACAAACACCTAGTTCCATCCAGGAGGGAACATTACCCAATAGAGAAAAGAAAAATACTGTACAAGAAGACGTATCAACGGCAACTTCAGAGCTTGATAAGCTTCATATATAAGCAGGGTTTAGATCCTATAGAATTCATCTTATTCTTAACAGTAATGAATAAATAGAAAGCACTTGAAAATTTTCTGTATGAGATGGAATCCGTATATTGATCATGCTTACTAAAAATTGATTTCCTATGTTTAGTTAAACATTTGCAATCTTTGTTCAAGGAGTTTTGATCAATCAACATAGTGGGGGCCATATGCCTTGTAAATAATCAAAATGTAATTTTATGTTAAAAAATTTCTCTCATTTTAAAATTTTCAAGGATTGTTATTGGTATTTTTATATTGACTGAAGGGTCTATGGTAAATCATTATCTTAATTATTAGCTTATTAAATAAAAGAAATACTATATTTTAATCTTTGAATTTGAATCTTTAGCCATGTTTTGCAATTAATAGCTAATTTTACTGTTATAATATTATTTATAATTGAATTGCAAAACATGGCTAAATAATTTTTTTTTTTTTTATTGTAATTATTGATGACAAGAAATCACAAATAGCTTTTGAGTGTAATTTCATGGAAACACGACATTTTAAAAATTTTGACATGTTTAATATATGAAACAAATTAATAGGACAATAAAATCATCTTTGAAGAATTTTTATTCTTAATCAAAATTTTACCTTTTATGTATATAAATAATTATAAAATTTTATTACAGTTTTGCCGTCGGCTAGAAAGCAAAAAAGTTTCAAAGCTAATTTTTTTTTTTTAATTTTATTTAATATCTCTAAGGATTTGGTGAGAATAAGATTATAGCACCTAATTATAATTAGATGAATTCATAGATATAAACAAACTTAGATATTTGGCAAATTTTTTCACTAATTCACCTATTTTTATATTTATTTTAACCATTAAAATCTTTGCAATGATGTAATCCAAAATTTTAAAATTATAAAAATATGACAAAAAATTTATTTGGCTGACAGATATAATAATACAATTTTATCATAATATTATACGTTATTATATTTCATTGAAAAAATAAAAAGTAAAAAAATTTCCCGTAAATTAAGGAGTTAAAAATCTGAAGAGTTGCACTTGCACAGCTAAGCTGAGTTGAGCTGACGGGAACGGAGAGAGCTACAAAAGATTTCTTCATGCTACAATTACAGAACAAAACAGCAACGGATCTGTTCTGTTGTCTCTCCCCTCTTTCGTTTTTGTTCCCTTTTCTTGTCTGAGGCAGACAAAAATAGAACCAAACCCAGAAACAAAACACCCGAAACGGAAAACGCATGTATTTTTGACAGAGTTTCATTCACTTTAATTCTCAGGTTCATTCGTCCAAGTATCAATCTTTATCCCTTTTCTCTCTTTATTTCGTTTTAATCGATCACTTTTTGATCACTTCTTTATATTTATCTAGGTGTGGGAAACTGGGTATATTTTACTAGATTGTTGAACTTGACATTGTCTCTTTTCTGCTCTGCTTTTAGATCATTCTGACTTTGAAGGAACAGCTGGGAGCTCCATGTAAGTATAATAGGATTATGATTTACATATATAGTTGGTTTCATGTTTGTTTTTGTGTGAGTTTTATCATTTTGAGATGTGAGTTTTGCGTTTTTCTGAAAGATCATGTAGTGGCTAGACATGGGTGCTCTAAATTTTTATGATTTTTTTGTTGGCAGCATTACTTATAGCTGGAATTTGATTGATTTGTAGTGATTTATTGCTTATTTCAAAGGGATTCTCTTGGAATATGTTGAGAAATGATGGTTTTTATTTGATTAAAAAATGGGGTGTGTTTTGGGTAGGGAGGTATCCTTGGGGATAATTTCTGAATCTAAGGAGGTCAGTAACTTGAGTGTTGAATGTAGTAATAATAAGGTTGAAAATGTTTCGGCAAAGAAGATTGATGGTGATGTTGTAGAGGTTCCAAACAGTGAGACCCAGAAGGAGGATGTGAAAGTGGCCGATGGGGAGAAAAAAACAAGGGGGGAGAGGAGAAGGTCAAAGGCGAATCCCAGGCCGAGTAATCTACCTAAGCATTTGCGTGGTGAGCAGGTTGCAGCTGGATGGCCACCATGGCTTACAGCTGTTTGTGGAGAGGCACTTAATGGTTGGATTCCACGAAGGGCGGACTCGTTCGAGAAAATTGATAAGGTGGGTCATCTGATCTTGGAAGTATGGTTCTTGTCAATTTGCTTTGAATTGAAATGGAAATGTTACAAGCCATGTTTGTGAGATGGGTAATTTGCAAAGTTCCCATCATCAATGTCTGACTCAAATGATGTGACACAAATGTTTCTGATATTAACAGTTTCATGATGATCAATTAGCATTTTAAGGCAAGAATGTGATTGGTCATATCATTTGGGATGGGATTTTGCAATGGCATAAAGTGGCCCCTGATTTTATCTTTCATTTGTTTTTTTCTATTTAATGTTTCTGAAGTTGACATGTTTCTTCAAATATTATATTTTCCTTCTGAATGGTAGATTGGGCAAGGAACATATAGCAATGTGTACAAAGCTAAAGATACAATAACGGGTAAAATTGTTGCACTGAAGAAAGTACGTTTTGACAATGTGGAACCTGAGAGTGTGAAATTTATGGCTAGAGAGATTCTCATATTGCGGAGATTGGATCATCCAAATGTTGTAAAGTTGGAAGGTTTGGTGACATCAAGGATGTCATGTAGTTTGTACCTGGTATTTGAGTATATGGAGCATGATTTGGCTGGCCTTGCTGCAAGCCCTGAAGTGAAGTTTACGGAGCCACAGGTATACCATAGTCTGTATCTAATCAAAATTAAAGAGCAAATAACATTAAAATTTCTTTGTAGGTCACACACTATACAGAAATGTGCAGGTTGAAATCAAAAATTTGTTTTTTTGTAGGTTAAATGTTACATGCATCAACTACTTTCTGGACTCGAGCACTGTCACAACAATGGTGTGCTTCATCGGGACATTAAAGGGTCAAATCTT
>JAWDEX010000009.1:1665596-1675613 GCA_035221805.1 Trichilia hirta | reverse complement strand
TAGCTGGAATTTGATTGATTTGTAGTGATTTATTGCTTATTTCAAAGGGATTCTCTTGGAATATGTTGAGAAATGATATTAACAGTATCATGATGGTCAATTAGCATTTTAATGCAAGAACTTGATTGGTTACATCATTTGGGATGGCGGGTTTGCAATGGCATAAAGTGGCCCTTGATTTTGTCTTTCATTGTTTTATTTCTATTTAATGTTTCTGAAGTTGACGTGTTTCTTAAAATATTATTTTTTCCTTATGAATGGTAGATTGGGCAAGGAACGTATAGCAATGTGTACAAAGCTAAAGATACATTCACAGGTAAATTGTTGCACTGAAGAAAGTACGTTTTGACAATTTGGAACCTGAGAGTTTTAAATTTATGGCTAGAGAGATTCTCATATTGCTGGGATTGGATCGTCCAAATGTTGGAAAGTTGGAAGGTTTGGTGACATCAAGGTTGTCATGTAGTTTATACCTGGTATTTCAGTATATGGAGCATGATTTGGCTGGACTTGCTGCAAGCCCTGAAGTGAAGTTTACAGAGCCACAGGTATACCCTATTGGCATACCTAGGCTGTATCTAATCTAAATTAAAGAGCAAATAACAGTAAACTTCCTTTTTAGGTTATCCAATATACAGAAATGTGCAGGCCAACATCAAAAGTTTGTTTATTTGAAGGTTAAATGTTACATGCGTTAACTGCTTTCTGGACTTGAGCACTGTCACAACAATGGTGTACTTCATCGAGAATTAAAGGGTCAAATCTTCTTATTGATGATGGTAGAGTGCTTAAAATAGCTGATTTTGGTTTGGCATCTTTCTTTGATCCAAATCATAAGCATCCCATGACTAGTCAAGTGGTGACTCTATGCTATCGACCTCCGGAGCTGCTTCTTGGCACTACTGATTATGGTGTGGGTTTTGACCTATGGAGTGCTGGCTACATTTTGGCAGAGCTGTTGGCTGGGAAGCCTATTATGCCAGGTCGTACAGAGGTAACTTCTGAACTTTCTGCTTTGGCTTTAATCTTTGATTTTTATGGCTCTGTAGTGAATTTACTCTTGAAGAATTTGATGGTTTATTGTATTGAAGCAACAATGTGTCAGCATAAGCAACAATTTCTATGGGTGTGTAATAGTATTGGATGGGAAGTAGAAATATTTATCGTGGATTCTGAATATGTGAATGTTTTTTGTAGGTAACATTAATTAGTTTTACTTATATCTACAATCATCTTTCATGCTACTTAGGTAGAGCAACTACATAAGATATACAAGTTACGTGGTTCGCCTAAGGAAGAATACTGGAAAAAATCAAGTTGCCAAACGCAACCTTATTTAAGCCTCAAGAGCCTTACAAAAAATGTATACAAGAGATATTTAAAGATTTTCCACTGTCATCACCGCCCCTCATTGTAACTTTTCTAGCAATTGACCCGGCAGAACGTCTGACAGCGATAGCTGCATTAAACAGTGAAGTAAGCTATTATTTTTACTAGTCTCTGTTACCAATATTTCCGACTCATGGTTCCAATTTTAGTGTCACCTGCCACAGTCCTTCATCTTTGATGTGCGTTAACAAAGATCCCTACATCATGCTAGAAAGTAAGCACGTTGATATAAGACATTGTTCTGCTGGAAACCTATAATATATTCTTTTTCATGTGAAATTGGGCACAAATTAGACATAATCTAACTAAATTACCAGCCAAGCACAAATTTGAAACAAAAGAACTTCAAGATATTGTAATATGTATAGGATTTGTTAGTTACTATAATCAGAAGTCTCATAGTTTTGCTTTTATAAATTGTACAGCCTTTGAGTTGATTTCCAAATTTAGTTGCTGAATATGAGTGAGATATCCTCGTAGCCTACCTATGTTTTCGCATTTGAAATCGGGTATGCCTCATCCTTCCATCAGGATAGGAAAATGGTAGGGATTAAAGAATAAATAGGTCTTTGATCTATTAAAGAAGTCATACTGAGCCCATCAATTTGTTTTTAATATCTTTATAAAAGTGTTCACCAACTATAACCATGATGGCTTAGAGCGTCCATTAAATATCATTATCTTTGCCATCCTGATGCAGTTCTTCAAGACTGAACCTTATGCTTGTGAACCTTCTAGTCTCCCTAAATATGCCCCAAGTAAGGAGATGGATGCTAAATGACGAGATGATGAAGCTAGGAGGTAAGTGCAATTTACTTTGCCATTGAATTCCAATTATTTCTTCATGGTTTCTTCTGGAATGTTGTGCGTATTTCTCTTTGCATGTCTTTTTTGTATGATTTTGTAGACTAAGGGCTGCTAGTAAAGCCCAGGGTGATGGTGCAAAGACAACACGAGCACGTGATCTTGTTAGGACAATGCCTGCTCCAGAGGCCAATGCTAAACTTCAATCTAATATTGATGTATGCCCGATTGGCTGCTTCTATATAACAAGTCATTTATCTTATATGTTTAGGTGCTTGGCACCACATTATGGAAAAACAATATTTTCTTGTAATGCTGTGCTCGCTATTTCTAGTCCTGATTGTTGTTGCTTCCTTGTTTGTTATTTTCTTTTTTCTTTTTTAAATATATATTTCTCTGTCCTCGCTTTCCCATTTGTTCTCCAGGTGTGTCACAATAGTCAATTTGGTGGTAACAGATAATCGTGTTTGTTCAGATTCACAGACCTGTGTGCAATCTTTTCTCTGGCACACAATAGTTTGGAAATTCAACGTGCCGTTGATCCAAAATGACTCACATAGAGCTGAAGGGGTTGAAAATTTAAAATAAACTGATTTCTAGGAAGATCGCCTTGTGTGTAACTCGTTGCTTTGACTGGGCTGAAAGTGCACTTGTGAAACAATTTTAGTTTCTTTGTATTTTTTATTCTTTTGGTGTTACTTATGTCGGTTGTTTTCACGAAACAGAGGCAGTCACACATCCTCCGCGTTAGGATGGAGCTCTGGGCCTTCCCTTGTGTTCGTAACATCATATTAATTGTACCTTCATTCCTCCGGATGTCCCATTCAGCATATCCTCATTCGCTTACTCGAAAGAACCAATACAAATTTGGTCAGGTCCCTTGGTTGATTCCGCCGGTGTTGGTGCTCCAAGGCAAAAGAGGCACGTATCTGTTGGTTCACTAGAATCATCAAGACCTCCAGAAGATAAAGTAACAATTCTCCAAGTAAAGGAAAGGAAAGGAAAGAAAAGCGTTATTTGAACTTTCTGTGCATATATCAAGAAGCAATGCAATTACCAACACAGTTTAACAAGAGAGTTTTCGCTGCTACTAGACATGATGGTAATTATTGAGCGCGATTTCTTCTACCACACAAGACCAAATTCTGAAATTGTTTGGTTAGAAAGTACATTCCAGGGGTGAAATCATTTTTTGTTTTCTATATTTTAATGCTACCCTTCACAATTTCTTTTGCCTCAAAAGTCAAGATACAAAAGTTTCTGTCCTATTTTGTAGGGAAGGGGAGAATTCTGCATTGTTATGTACATTATGACTCTTCTTTTGACAGATTGTTAAAGCTTATAAAAATTATTCAGAATTTCATGCTTGATGTTACCATTGAAAATTATTAATGGGATTGTTTTGCTTGACAATAAAAGGGGTTTCAGGTTCGGCTCCTCTCATTAATTCGCATAAAACCTTAGCAGCTTGCTGCACAGTTGCTGCCAGTTCGTTTAAATGGTAAATAGTTTTCGACAATTCTGAATTAT
The DNA here is from genome assembly GCA_035221805.1 of Trichilia hirta. Taxonomy (NCBI): domain Eukaryota; kingdom Viridiplantae; phylum Streptophyta; class Magnoliopsida; order Sapindales; family Meliaceae; genus Trichilia; species Trichilia hirta. The sequence goes on along the minus strand of JAWDEX010000009.1, from coordinate 1,671,890 downwards.
AAAATGAGAAATAAAAAAATAAAGTAAAAGGGTACATATTTGGTAATGTTTCTCAATTGACGCATAGAATATTTCTCGAAACAGTCCATTGTGCATCGCAAACTCATTAAAGAAGCCAAATGTGCTTGACTTGCAGAGGACGGCGACTTGCAGAAGAAGAGAAAAAGAGGAGAGAAAGAATTACTATAAATATATTAAAAAAAAAAGAAATTATTTAACTCTGGGGCTTTAATTTTATTTTGTTAATTCAATTTTTATTTATTATTTTCTAATTTGTGCTGTTTATTTTAAAAACAAAAAAGAAATCAAACTATTTATGCTACAGATTCAACTCACCATTTGTGATGTTTTCATTATTTTTTTAATTATGAAAATGTTTATCTAACTAAGCAGACTAAATTGATTTCCGGTAGTATGAATTTTATTCATTTTTTTTTAAAAATTGTATAAATTTAAATTATTTTAAATTTAATTGTGAGCAAAATTTAACACTAGCTAAACCAAATCATACTTACAATTCAAAAATATTTGATTGAATTGGATGAAAATAAATTAAATTTTAAATAGCTTCCATATTAATATAACAATAAACTACTCAAATTATCTTTTAATATAATTATTTTGAAATATATATATATATTTATATAGAATATAATGTTAAAATAATAAAAAAAATACAATTTTGAAAAAATTAGAATAAAAGGAATTAGAAATTTTAATAAAAGATTTGCAAAATAAATAAATTAATTAATTAAAAACTCTAAAAAAACTCCTCAAATGACTTAATAAACCCCTTTGAGGAGAACGTTACTGAGTCACCGAACCGCTCATTTGCTCTCTATCACCATAGATTTCACAAGTTCGACGAAAACTTCACAAGAAGCTCATTCGCTTAATCCTTTCAACAACAAGAAGAATCAAACCTTTAACACAAGCTGTATAGATGGGAGATGGTAATAATCCAGCAAGCAATGTGGCTCGAGCCATTGCTGCTGCTCTTGACTGGAACTCAACTCCTGAAGTTCGGAAAGCAGCTGTCTCTTACCTTGAATCCGTACTTTCTTTCTTTATGTTTCCCGGCTTTTTAGTTTCCAGATGTATATGTATTTTATATTCTTCTTCGTTTAGTTGATACGTATATTCTGATCAAAAGATGGTGTTTCGGACTGTCTTCGATGATTGATATGCTAAAAGGTGGTGAATTTGCGAGCTATTTGTCATAAATTTTATTGAGTTTCGGGGATTCAGTAAAAGGGTTGTGGGGAAATTTGAATACGTGGTAAACTATGAAATTTTGATGGCATAGAATGGTTTGAAATGTTTAAAGGTGGTAAATTATTATGAACTTCGTTGATTTTCAGGCTTTTATAAAAACGGTAATGGCGATTGGGCCCCATAGTTGGTATTATGCTTATTTGCCTTGAAATAGAGTAATTTGAATAATTTGTAGGGTTTGGTAAGAAAGGAAAGCTGTATTGCTATGATTTTAGCTTCTAAAAAAGTATCAAATTTGTGAACTTTTTTATGAGGGCGATGACAATTGGTTCAGGTTTAAGCATTAAGCAAAGGGTGCTAGTAATTGGAATTTTAGAGTCAATACTGTGTACTTGTTTTGCTGAAATGTAGCTTTAATTGGTTTGTTGATTCTTGTAAATCACTCTGTCTGGTACACAATTTAGAATTTGCAATTCTTGTAGGCTTCAAAAACAATCTTGTCCTCTTTGATGTTTTGTGAAGAATGAATTATTCATTTCAGTTCAATTACTGTTCGAAGTGTTTTTCTTTCCCTTTTTCTTTTTTTAGATAAATGGTACTTATTATTTTCTATCTTATACTTGCAGGTGAAAATGGGAGATATACGATTTCTTGCAAGCACAGCATTCCTTCTAGTAAAAAAGAACTGGTCTTCTGAAATACGGTTACATGCATTTAAAATGCTCCAGGTTTGTTAAGTTATCCTAACATTACTGTGGATCTGGCACTTCCAATTTGATGACCTTGGTATTGTTGGGACTCTTTGTATGCTATAAGAAATAATCTCTGAATTGTTATAAAGTTCCGCGGATACATTCCAGAGCACTGAATCTTATAAGGAGGAGACCTTCTATGCTTGTAGAATGTAAATGTGGGTAAAGTACATATAATCAGAAGCCACACTAAACAACTTTCTGTTAGTCAATATGAAGTCTTTGTGTTTTTTTTTTCTTTTATTACCTAATCTCGAAGCCAACCTCGGTTATCCAAAAATAGCGTTTTGGCTTTCTATACCTTCCTATCTGAAGTGGTTGTACTGTTCATTCTGTTTTGGATATTGGTTTACTACCTATTTAACGTGCAAAAATGTCTTCATACGTCTTGTCCCAAAAAATTGACACTCAGTTGGTTTCAAGACTCATCTATTAATTAACTGATATATCTAATGGGTGTTTAAAGCTTGAGGCTTGACTATAGCATATGTATCTTTCTACAGCATTTGGTCAGATTAAGGTGGGATGAACTGAATCCCACAGAACATCGGGACTTTGCAAATGTTGCAGTTGATTTGATGTCTGAGATTGCAGATCCTTGTGAAGAATGGGCTTTGAAGAGTCAGACAGCTGCCCTTGTTGCTGAGGTTTTCATCCTGTCATCTTGACTGTTGTTTAACCTGTTTCATAGTGATAACAGTTTCAATGTTGCGGTGCTCATCTGTTTTGCTTTCTATCAGATAGTTAGAAGGGAAAGCCTAAATCTGTGGCAAGAGCTGCTTCCTTCTCTAGTTTCCCTATCTAGCAAGGGTCCCATTCAGGTATGTCAACTTAATCCTGCTTTACCACAAATCTTTTGCTTTCTTATTTTTTACAGGTACTTCTACCTGACTTTTCCCCTCCTAATATTAGGCTGAGTTGGTTTCCATGATGCTAAGGTGGCTTCCCGAAGATATTACTGTCCACAATGAAGATCTGGAAGGTTTGTGGTGAAATGCCTTGGATATATTCTCTTGTGTATCCAATGAAATGCGTCATTCACTCCCCCATTTTGGTCTTCCACCTCCTACTTTTATCCTACCAATTAAAGCCTTAGTTTGGTGGGATTCTACTTTATTGGGTCTTTTTTATCATCATACTTCTGTTGTTTTTGTTTGGAAGAAAATTTTGTGAACAACTTATGTTAGATTTTTATTCTTATTCTATCTCTTACCCTGATTTTGGATCTATTATTCAGGCGATCGGCGTAGATTACTATTGCGAGGGCTTACTCAATCTTTGCCTGAAATTTTGCCTTTATTGTACAGTGTATGCTCATTCTTTGTCTCCAGTACTAATTATTTATTTTAGCATTATTCTGATGTCTACTTTCCTGGTACAGTTACTGGAAAGGCACTTTGGGGCTGCATTAAGTGAAATTACTAGGCAACAGTTGGACATTGCAAAACAGCATGCTGTCACAGTAACAGCTACTTTGAATGCTATAAATGCATATGCTGAGTGGGCTCCTGTGCCTGATCTCGCTAAATATGGCATCATTCATGGGTATGATAATCTTTCGTGCAGTTCTCAGAGATTCTAATTTCAATTCATTGGTCAGGATTTTTTTTTATTTTCTCTCTTACTCTCTCCCTATTGCTTTCCATCATATCAGATGTGGTTTCTTACTTTCTTCTCCTGACTTTCGTCTTCATGCTTGCGAGTTTTTCAAACTTGTCTCATCAAGGTATATATTAGAACTCTTATGCAGTTAATAATTTTCTTTTCCCCGGCAGAGCATTCTTATAACTACCGAATTTTCAATGTGAATTACAGAAAGAGACCTGCTGATGCCTCTGCTTCTGAATTTGAGTCTGCAATGCTTGATGTCTTTCAGATCCTGATGAAAGTTTCCAGCGAATTTTTGCTGAGATCTGGGACAAATGTTGAAGTTATAGATGAGAACGAGTTTGAGTTTGCTGAATATATATGTGAGAGCATGGTGTCTTTGGGTACTTCCAACTTGCAATGTATTGCAGATGATGGCACTGTACTCTCTTTGTACCTACAGCAGGTAATTCCTATAGCCTAGCCTTCTTCTGGAATGACTTAAATCTAATTTGGCATCTGATTCAAGGCTTTGGCTTGAAATTTATCCTTTGGAATCTCCTATATCATTTGGTGCATCTTAATTCTTGTACCTTGCTCTGAATGTTCACATCTTCAGAGCCATCTTTCTAATCTTCTTGTTTCTTTGTTCACTAAAGCAAGGCCTTTAGGAATTTTCATTTATGCTACCTTTACAATTTTTCTGTTCTATCATTGTTCAATCGAGCAGCTTTGGCTTCTGATATCAGAGTCCTATGAATGAACAATTGATGGAGCACAAAAGTCTGCACCTGCCTGGTTCAGAATGGAAATTCATGCACCTTACCATTGCATTTGATGTCTTAAACCTTTATAATTGAGCTGCATTGAAAATGTTTTTAGTCTAATCGAATCCCTGTTTTGCAAGGTTTAGGTATACATTACAGAAATTTAATTTTTAAAGTTTTTCATGTTTCAGTCCCTAGCTTTTCATATCTTGTACTTTCACCATATAACGTTCTAAAGTTCAAACTGTATCTTTGATATCTTGTATTGTTTCTTTGTACCTTTACTGTTGTTAACAAAAACAGTTGCAACATATTTTTTTTGCTGCTGTTAAAGTAAAATCTTACTAGAGATCATTGTTCTCTTTTGTGCCTTTGTCCATGCATTGTGCTTGTGTTGAATCTAAACAGTAGATTGGAAAAATCATATTTTTTCTTTTTCTTCCCAGTGCTAGATCTTATTTGGCTATCAGAAGCATCAATTGAAAACAAAAAAGAAGCCTTCTTCTGTCTTTTTTATGATTTTTTTAATTCTTTTATGTTTTTGTGAAATCTTAGTTCATGAGTTTAATACAGACTTCAGATGTATAATAATTGCATCATGTAATTTAACTTTTCTGATGTCCTTGCAGATGCTGGGGTATTTTCAACATTTTAAGCTAGCCCTTCATTTCCAATCATTGTTCTTTTGGCTGGTATGTGAACATTTTTTCTTATTATTGTATTTGATGGCAGAACCGGATGTTGGCGTAGTTGTCTTTGAACATCTCTCATGTCTGCTTTCTTTTGCAGGCATTAATGAGAGATTTGATGTCAAAGTCCAAAGTTGTGCATTCAACTCGGGATGGATCAGCCGTTAATACAGCGGACTCTGGTTCTGGCCAGGTTGATGGTGAAAAGAGAAAGATTTTAAGTTTTGTGAACGACAATATTTGTGGTGCAATTCTAGACATATCTTTCCAGCGCACTATCAAGAAAGAAAAAGCTCCTTCTGGTACATCCTTTTCTCTGGGGGCATTGGAGTTGTGGAGTGATGATTTTGAAGGCAAGGGCGATTTCAGCCAGTATCGATCTAGACTGGTATATCTTACAAGGATCTGACTTGGGTGTTTTTGTTTTCTGCCTCTAACATCAATACCCTTTTGATGTGGCAGGTTTTAATCAGTTGGAATTCATTGTTTTGGTTTTGTACCTGCTGCACACACACACACACACAAATATATTTTAATTTAATCAAAGTTTTATTGGAGTGCTAGGTTTTATGTAAATTTTGGCATTGTTGGACCATGGACCCTAATTTGCTGGCTGTCATGCACTGTTTATTTCATTTCTTCAGTAGTAGCTGCAATTTCATATTGAGAGATGTCAGAGTACCCTCGGAATTTTGCTCATACATGGACATATTATCTCTTCAAACCTTGTTATCTGCATCTTAGGAGGGTGATTAATTTTGTTGCACATATTTTCTGATGTAGTGAATAACATGAATAATTATTTAATAATGTGTGCACTAATAGTTAGTATATTGAGATTAGCTTGTGATTTCAATTTAAGTTTCAACCTTCAGAGTTATCAGCCATAGTTCAATGCTCATTCTATTAAGATTACTCATCAGTATGGAGTCCATTTAAGTGCTATCCATATCTCTTTTATCCTATGAAAAAAATTACATTTGAGATTAGCTTTTGATTTAGTTTATATTTTCAACGAAAATTTTTGTTGATGCATTATTACTTAATGCAGTTGGACCTGGTCAAACTAGTTGCCTCTAATAAGCCCCTCATAGCTGGTGTCAAAGTTTCAGAAAGAATTACTGCAATCATTAACAGTCTCCTGATTTCTCCCATGCCTACTCAGGTTTGACTGCCTATGCTTATTATTGAATCAATGCATGGGTGCCTATCTATCAGATTTTCCAAGTTGTGGAGGATTTAACTTTTCAATTAGTACTTATATGTTTGTTATTCAAGCACTTT